>BLKR01005978.1:0-67881 GCA_011170035.1 Teleogryllus occipitalis | reverse complement strand
CCGCCCGCCCGCCCGCCCGCCCGCCCGCCCGCCCGCCCGCCCGCCCGCCCGCCAGGCCGGCTTGGCGCACGCTTCTCGACGCTCCTCGCCGTCTGCCCGCCCGCCACACCACAACTCACCTGTCCACCAACCCACCAACCCACTAACCATCCAACCAGCCCGCCCACACACACCTGTTCGCTTCTCTTCCATCCATTGGAGTACCTACTCACTGCCGTCTCTTGTTTCTCTTCTCGTGCGAACTTTTGCTCACATTTTACGTGCCATCTTGCCCACTCACTGGCCCATCCTTTTGCCTGCTCTCTCACAGCACGCTTAACGCTCCTTGCAGTCTGCCAGCCCACCAACCATCCAACCAACCTGCCCACACAGACCTGTTCGTTTCTCTTCCATCCATTAGAGTACCTACTCACTTTCGTCTCTTGCTCCTCTTCTTGTGCGAACGTTTCCTCACATTTTACGTGCCCTCTTGCCCACCCACAACCTACGCATTTGCTTGTTCTGTTGCCCGCCTTCTTGCCGGCTCCCTTGCTCACTCACTGGTCTACACGTTTCCCCGTCCTGTTGTCCACCCTCTAGCAGCACGCTTGACGCTCCTCGCCATCTGCCTGCCCGCCACCCCACAACTCACCTGCCCACCAACCAACCAACCATCCAACCAACCAATCAACCAACCATCCATCCATCCATCCAACCAACCAGTACGCCCACTCATCCGACCGTCTGTTTACCCACCCAATAGTCTACCGACTCACCACCTTCTCTCCCGTCTGTTGCCTCTCTTCTTGCGCGTAATTTTGCTCACATCTTGTCTGCCCTCTTGCCTACCCTCGGTCCACCCTTTTGTTCGTCCTTGCTGTCCGGGCTCTTGCGTTCATCCTTTGCCGCACTCTGTCCCCTCTCTGCACCTTGCCACCTCTCTCGCTTGCATTCGCACCCATATTCTTGCCCGAGCTCTCACCCAGGCTCTCGTGCATCCCCTCAACATTCCTCTTGCTTTGCCACTCTATCTCTCTGTCGCCCGTCCACCAGCCAGCCATCACCCGCAACCAAGCGATCATCCTGCGAATTGCTCGTGAGATGTGTTTTGGAGATGCCTTGAGGTAGGGGTGGCAGAAGGGCCGGTGGAGGAAACGGTGGTGAATGGTGGTACGGTTTATGCTCGGGCGCCACGATATCCGCGATCGTTGTCGCCTTTATTGTTTTGAATTCTGTGTCATTGCTACATACCAGTGAAAATGCTCCATCGTGCTATTAACCTGTTCAGGATCTAGATTTGGTTTCTTATGCTTCTGATCTCCATCTTCTTTTGTTTGTCATATATCAACGATCATCTTTAGTTTGTCCTTTTGTGCTTTAACAAGCCTTCTTCATTTTTCTTTTATTTCTCGCTGTGACTCCTCCATATCTCCCTACAACTGCAGATGTCGATGCCTACTTACACCTACCCCTTTTGGGGAAAGTATTTTCCCAAAATACTTTGTTCCCTTATATTCGGCAACCTGTTTGTTCTTTTCACTGTTCTTTTCACTTTAAAAACTTATACTTTCCTAAAACCGTGACATTCTCCGTACAATACTTACAATTTTTTCTGCGTCTACATTTATGATCTCTTGCCATTTTAACACTACAACTTCAGTCCCGTTTTTCTTAAGAGGCATCGTTTGCTTAATCCTTTAGGTCTCTACCAAAGGCCATTTCCTTTCTCCACCCTCATAGCCAGCTAATTCTCCGCTTCGCCCCAACCCTCCCATCGGCTCCTGCAAATAGTTCGAATCTTAAGGTGATTTTTGAAAGTTGGACTTACTGAGTATTTTAACTTAATGTGGATCCGCCTTTGGAATACCATGTGAACGAGCAAAATATTAGAGTTTGTGCACGCCACAGCCAAGAGCAATGTAGATCTGCGCATGCGCAGATGCACTATAGTGACGTTCAAGGATGCACCAACTCCAAACTATTGAAATAAAATTGAGATGCTGAATAATTCGATGTACTCATGTTTAAATTATATCGATTGCACTTCCCTCCTGCCCTCCAGGAGCATTGTTCTTCAGGTTGCTCTACGCTTGCGTCTGTGGCACGTGCCAACTGTATCCTCCTCCACGACGAGTTCCTCCCCAAGCCTGCCCCGCCCCGCCCAGCCCCGCCCTGCCCCGCCCCCCCGCCCCCCCCGCTCCGCCCCTCCCTACTATTCTCTTCCCTTCACCGCCAAGCTCTTCCCGCCCTGTCCCGCTCTTCCCTGCCGCGCCCTTTTCCGCCCTGTCCCTCCCTGCGCGCTCTTGCTCCGCACTGCCCGTCCCCGCCTTGCCTCACCTAGCTCCTAGTTTCCCCGCCCTTCCGTGTTCCGCCCTGCCCGCCCATCCCCGCCCTTTCCTGTCCTGCCCCTCCCAGCCCCACTCTGTCCTTCCCTGCCCCGCCCCGCCTCCCGGTCAGCGGCCCCTCCAAAGAGCGCGCGTCGCGTTATCCCCGATGTTTAGCGAGCACTCGAGGGCGCGCGCGGGCGACAGCGCGGGCGGCGGCCATTCTACGCTACGAGGCCGCCGCCGCGCCGCGCCGCGCCGCGCCGCGCCGCGGCGGAGGCGAAGATGCCCGCGACAACGACGCCGCGCCGAGGCGGCGGCCACTGCCGGGCACTCTGTCTTATTAGAAGGAGGCGCTCGCGGGGCGGAATGCGCGCGTGCACTCTCATTAGGCGCACGAGGTTGGACGGTGCGTTGGACGGCGCCCCGTCCCGCGCCGCCGCCATCGCCTCCCACTTGGGCGGCATCGCCTAGGCCGCCCTTTATGGCCTCGCTTCCCTCTGGTGGGTTTTCCTGTCCCGAATCTGCAAGTGCAGGACCACACGTTTGTCCGGTGGTCTTTCCCTGTTGTCGGAATTTTTCGTTTACGTTTCCGGTTTCGGTTGCCCGTCTGTGTTTGCTATAGAATCTGTTTCTGCGATTTCTTAGTCCACGGTCATGTGCTTGTATAATAATCACTGCACCTGCTCGCCTCATGGTTATGACTTCTCAACGTCTTGCGTTGCTCACCATTTCCATTGGCTGCGCGAATCTTGTGTGCTGGCTTAAGTTTCAGGCTCCAAATACTATCTCCTCGCTAGTGGATTATTTCTTATTGTAACATCGTAGGTTTTTCTAGCCGATTCCGGTCTAGTCAAGTCACTAAAAAGTATTATTATATATTCTTCTTTATCCTCCGTCCCTTAACTGAAGTTTTCACGTATATGTCGTACTTGGTCAGTTCCTCGAGATTTCCTCTCCTTCCCGATTCCAGCAGATTACAATTCCTCCTCAACCTTCAGCATTCCCAATGTTCTCATCTTGTTCGTTCTTATTTTCGCTCTCACAATTTTCATCAGCCATTTGTCACAATCATCTGCATCAAACCTTATCCGTCCTATTAAAATCTTGGCCCCTCCCCATCGAAGTCCTTCCAGAGCTTAGAAATATTCCTCCAGCTCTTGCCCTGTCCAGTAAATCGAAATTCCTTCAGCTCTTGTTCTGTTTAGTAAATCGAAGTTCCTCCAGCACCAAATATTCTCATCTTGCCGCCATTCTGTATCGTAATCTTCGTGAGTCACTCGTCTCCACCAACATCTTTGTTCCTTCCTCTTCTCAACAAATCGGGATCTGTATCGTTAGCATTTTCGGTATCTCAGAATGCCCACACCTTTCCTCTCTTCTCACCATCTACTCCACACTCACTATAACCTTCGTTCCACCTTCGCCAGAATCTCCATTGCTTCCAACTTCTCTGGCTTCCTCAGCACCTCAACATATCCGCCGTCTCTGCACAATCTTCGACGTCTGCAAATGTCCTCGACTCATCTGCCGCCGACACCACTTCAACCGACCCTCCACTCCCACAGTCCGCCGCCTCCAACGTCTACCTCGAGCACATTCTGGGCCTCACCTTTCCCAACGGACTCCAACATCTTCGACACCTGCGAATGTCTACACTTCGGTTTGTTTCCTCTGCCTACCTCATCCGACCTTGCCACTTCAACTGGCTCGCCGTTCCTGCGGACTTAAACTTCTCCTCCAACGCCGCCTCCGCCTTCAGCGCCTCTGTCTCCGTCACCATCTCTGCGTTCGCCTCCACCTCCGCCTCAGTCACCGCCGTCTCGGCCCCCGCTCACGTTTGTCGCCACCACCTCCGCATCCGCCGCCCCCGTCACTACAACCTACACCGCCAACAACACTGCAATCGTCATCAACACTACCGCGGCCTCCGCCCTCGCCTCCGCCACCGCCTCCGCCACCTCCACCTTCCCCTCACACGGCCTCCGTCACCTCGGCCTCCGCCAAGGCCTCCGTCCCCGTCTCCGCTTCTGCTGCCGCCTTTGGCACTGCCACCTCCAGCTCCACCGCTCTTGCTATCATCACCGCCATCTCAACCGCCACCTCGGCCTCCGTTCAAGCCTCTGCCTTCGCCACCGCCATCACTGTTATCTCTGCCTCTCCCTCCGTCTCCGCCTTTGCCGCCGCCACCCCCAGCTCCACCACCACCTCGTCCTCCGTCCCCGCCACCGCCTTTCTCACCGCCTCCGCCCCCGCTACGGCCCCCGTCATCTCGGCCTCCACCAAGGCGTCCGTCTCCATCTCCGCCTCTGCTGCCGCCTTTGGCACCGCCGCCTCCGGCTCCACCGCCATTGCTATCGTCATCGCCATCTCACCCACCCCCTCCACCTCTGCCTCAGCCTCCGCCTTCTCCACCTCGGCCTCCGTTCAAGCCTCTGCCTTCGCCACCGCCACCACTTCTCTTCCTCCACCTCCGCCTTTGCCGCCACCGCCACCTCCACCTCGTGCTCCGCCCCCGCCCCCGCCTCCGCTGGAGCACGACGGCGCGACGGCGATTGGACCGGTCCAGAAACACCTGTTCCCTGCGCCGCCTGGGCGTCGATGCTATTAGGGCTATCGAGGAGGCTCTCGCATCGCCTCCCATCGGCGGCTCGAGATGGTCACGGCGCGGGGCTCGCCAGCTGCCCACTGGCCACCGATTTCTTGCGATTACGTTGTTTTGTCAGCTGCCGCTCGCCGCGCTCCGCTGCCGCCGCCCGCGCCCCTCGCGGCCGTTTCCGGCCCCCGCTAACAAACGCCTACGCGCCCACCCGCGCCACTCTCCGGGAGCGGCTCATAAAGGAGAGTACGTCCAGTTGAGGCGAATTGACGTTTTGAGGATTGCGCCTTTCCAGACGAGCGCTGGAATTTGCTCGCGAGTTGTAGGCGCATCTTGGCAGCCTCTCTGGACTATTGTATTTCGGAAGCGAATACCACTCGAATAAGCTGACGTATAAACAAAATCTGTAAAATTTCTCTATGCGAAGAATGTTTCCCGAAATTTTATTTCTATTTTGACTCAAACGACATGCAGTGTTGCAATATTGTGCAAATTTGATACCTCGAATATGAATGGCGTTAGGAAAACATTTGGTTGTTGAATATTTTGGTAGTATTGGAGGTACCGAAATGCGATAGTGGTGTAAAGAAGATGAAGGAAAAAAATAGTTATCAAGCATTTTGTATTTATCAAGTTATAGTTAGCAAGGCGTTTGAATCATACTCTTTTATGATCACTAAATAAAACATCAAAGTTAACAGCGTCATTAATTCACAAAAGCTGATTTCTTATTTTTCCTTCTGAAATACGTTCGTCTCTTTTTAATTTTACGTGCGTTCACTGCACACTAAAAGATGCTCCAGAAATGTAGAATTATGATTAAGTTTTCAATTTTGAACATTGCCACTCCAATATAAAAAGAAAATGTTGCTAAGTGTGTGTACGTAAACACATCTAGTTTATTTTACATCGTCGGCTCCTGTCATATCACATCATTAAGGATCAACAAGAAACATTCTATATGACGTACGAACGCACTTATTCGAACCGGATTATGCATCCCGTTCGAATATGTTTTCGACAAATCTCTCACCTCGGATACAACAGCATGCGTCGAAACGTAGGGTAGGATGCTTCCAGATGTTACCTGCATGTGAGGCCTGCATCGTGTCTGTCATCTCCAGGAGGCCAGCTCTCATAGCTGCGTCGTGAGGCTCAATTTGGCGAGATGGGCCGACAAAATACAGTGTATACCGGCGTCGTGAGGCGCCATGTATACGCCAAAAATAGAGAATGATATGTGGAAATCGTCAAATAGCCCTCGGTATATTTTCAAACCCGGACAGTGATTTGCTAAGCAGTTATTTCGGGACGAATTTTTTGGCACTTCCCTTAGAAACAAGCGTTATTTTCTTATATATCCCCCCCGTGACGTTATTGCTTCGCCGACCCGGTGTCGCATAAATCGTGTGTGTCACGTACGGCGGGACATTAAAAAAGTCGCCGTCTGCCTGGTTTGAGCCAGGTTTATAGCTGTCCAACTGCCGTCGGCGGCCGTGCTATCGAGGGCGAGATGCTAACCAGCAGGGAGAGACCGCGGCAGCAGGGCTGCGACGAGTTACCAAAAAACTTGGATTAGGCGCGATTTGTTAGTGTCCGAGAACTTCGCGGCAGTGATTGATGAGATATTTGAACTCGTACGAAAAGTAACAATCTGGCTTGGAACTTGCAGTGTTCGGAGTTCAGGTTGAAGTTCATTGGCCTCCGAAATATGAATATATTAATCCTAATTTTTTTTTCTCCCTTTCAAAATTCAAAATTTAAATAGTATATGACTTAGTGTAGGGATCACAGAATTTTGAAAATGTGCACACAATTCACTTTTCCCCATAGCACGTCATACGCAGTTTTTAAATTTTTTTGACGTAAAATAAATAAATAAATAAGTGAATTCAAAATAATTTAACATACCGTCAATGTATTGAAGTTTATTTTTTATATATGTGTTGACAGTGTAATCTCCTCCCCCACAAAAATGTACATTTCGTTAAATAACTACATTTTACACTTATGTCGAGGTAAAATACGAAATGTTTTTTTGATTTATTCTTCAATTTTGAGATTTGAAAGCGCATATCGCAAAAAATAATTTTTTTTCGGGAAATGTCTTTGAGAAATGGTTATTTATATTTTTTAATCATTGTTTATATGAACTCTTTTCTTCAATAAATCCAACCTGCATTCAAAAATATCGTTTTATGTTTTGCTTCACTTTTAATTATGATTAATATTTACTTGTGAGCAAAACTTCCCTGTTTCTAGTAATAAAAGTATTTTTTTATAAAATGTGCTTGAGCATTTTCTTACATTTAACAGCAAAAAAACCGTAGACAAGATCTTCAACGAACAAATAATACTCCATTGTAGCAAACATTTCTGAAATTAAGTGCAGTTATATTTCTTGGAAGTGACACTTTTAGAACCGATGTATCTAGTCATGTTGGAACCTCTGTTCATTTGGCGAGTTCAGTAATATTGCGTATCAGTTTTTCACACGTGAGCAAATACATGTTGTACAAAGTATGTTTCTTCAAAGCGAAAAAAAAGGCAATACCCTGTTTAAACATCACAGCAGCGTTTTCGCCCAAACTTTGTACAACTAGTAGCGCAACGCCGCGACCTTTCATCTGCTGCGCGGTGGCCAACACAGAGTTTAATTCTGCGCCGTGTTTCCTTCTAAACGGCCAGAACGTTAAACCAGCAGTGGAGCCGTGTAATCGCTGTTTAAACCGTCGACTCCGATCATATCGAGCGGCGAGAGTGCGGCGGTGACCCTAGGGGCAGATGACCCCTTCGGGGCCACCCGCAGCTTTCTGCGAGGCTGCCCTCACCGCCCTCACCGCCGCACCGCTCCGTCCTCGAGTTCGGCGTCCTCACTGTTAACGTTCTCTCTCCTTGCAGCCCAACATGCTGTTTGTTCTGATCACACAATGTACCTCGAATTGGAGGGTGAAGCAAGTGATTTTTCCTTAGGATACAAGCGTTAGTGAAAACACATCCTCGAGAATTAGTGGTTTCTTTCCAAAAATTACTTGAGGTAAACGTTTCCACTATCAATATTTCATACGGCGAAATAAGATTTTTTCTATATTCACGAACATTTTAAAGTACTCGGAATTCTTCTTACAGTATTTCATCAACTCTCACTGTCATAGTTTCGGCATTCTAACTGTTTAAACGTATTCTTTGCGTTTTGACGAACACGTGGTTTATTCTGATCGCTGTGGTGTAGCTCGAACTGGAGGGCAAAATGGGGAAATTTCCTGGAGATGCAAGGATGCATGAAAAATGAATCTGATGAATTAGCAAATGCTTGTTTCTTCCTGAAAATTATTACTATGTTAAACGTATTCAGTAGATATACTTTATAGTGAAACATGCGATCTTCTTTTTATATGGTTTGTGAAAAGTTTCAAGATATTTTCGACAAATTTTAAGAATTCTCAATGCCGCAGTTTACCTATTTTTCCTTTTCCTTCATTTTACGAATCTTTTTTATTCTTACTTACCTCATTGAGTTATCACATCAGTGAAAAGTCTCGCTTAAAACACACTTTCTTGGATTTTTCTTGTTGACGTCTATTTTGTTCAAAATCAGTTCCTTGCGTCCGTCCTCTCAGTCGTCAGTCCGTTGTAATTGTCGGACATTGGCTACTTCCTCTTTGTGAAGTAACGTCATATGGATAAACCTATTTTGAAATCAGTTCTTTTACCTTCTTGTTATTGGTATTTCCCCGTTATTATGTCTAAATTATTCATACTTCGTACGTTTTGTTTCGTTTCTGTGAACATACTCCTTTCCATGTCCTCGTGGAAACTAATATATTAACTCTTTCTCTAATAATTTGTTATTCCCCCGTTTCCGTCACAGGTATCTTCTTCCTTTTGTTTTTTCCACTTAGTCTCTCCTATTCCGTTCTCCTTTTGTTGCTATTTTCCCCCCTTACCTCCCCCTTGGCTGTGCATCCTTTTTTCTTTCCCTCCCGGCCATCAATTTTCTTTTACTCCATAATCCCTTCTCTCTTCCTGTTGTCTGCCTCTTCTCTCCATTACTCACACAAAACCTAGCGTAGGTTTACTTCGATCTCCATTCCATATCAACATCTTCACAGGATTTGCATTGCCGAATTATTCTCTTCTGCAACATGCAACTCTCCCTCTCATCTCTCTGTCTCTCTCTATATCTCTGACTCTCTGTCTCTTTCTCTCTCTCACTCTCTTTCTTTCTCGCCCTCCCCTCCCCCTCTCTCTCTCTTACCTTACGCACTTCGTCTTCCTTCTGCAGCCTCTCTCATCTTTCTCCGCCACCGAAGCATCTCATTGCCTTGGAGTTTGCGTCGACACGAGACGGCGGTCCGCGGCTGTGGGTTACCCAACATCTCTTTCGTTCCTGTGCTCTCCCTGCCGAATACACTGCTGTTATGTCAGTTGGATCACCATGATCGCTCCGCCATGGCCACATCTCGCGCGTTCCCACTGCTCTCCTCTGACCCAACAATTTCGCCTCGCGACGTCCAAACTCTCTCTCCCGCCGCCCGCGCCCCGCCCACAGTCATCTGCCCCACGCGCTCGTCTCGCTCCGACACTTCCGCAGCCTCACTCGTCTCCGCCCCCGCCCCGCCCTGCACACGTCCCCGCCCTGCCCCGTCCCGCCCCGCTCCGCCCTGCCCCCGTCCAGCTCCGCCCCCACCCCAGCCCCGCCCCCGCTCCGTCCCGTCCCGCCCCCCGTCCCCTTCCCCACCCGCCCCCCTCCGCCCCGCCGCGGCCCGATGCGTCTCGCCCGCTGGGCGTTTACCTCGCCGCGGCGGCGACGGCCCGCGGCTGTGGGTTATGGCGCTGATTGCGACCCGGGCGCCCCGCGGGCGCTTGCGGAGGCGTGTTCCGAGCATTAACATACGCGGCGGTGCTCGCGTCTTTGATTGAGCACGCAGTAATAGAATATAACGCCGCCTAATGGGCGTCTACCGCCGGGGCGACGGCGGGCGAGGGGCGGGGGGCGGAGCGACGCCGTTCGCCATTATCCCGGGGCGTTCCCAGGCCCCGAACCGACGACCCGGCCGCCGCCGTCGTCGTAGCCGTCGCGCGTGATAGGTCGCGTGTAGCGCACGCGGAAGAGCGAGCGGGGGGCGGGGCCCGCAGGAGGAGAGGCCTCGATGCGGACGGCGAGGAGAGCGGTTGGCGGAGGACGACGGGAATTGGGGGGTGAGCGAGGAGGGCATTGTTGTTCGGAGAAATTCATTGTTGAGGACTGTCCGTTGTTGGCGCGGTTTGATGTTCAGGGTTGCCGCTGCTCGTTGTGTGCATTGTTGAAGCAGCTCATTGTTGGGGTGGTTCGGTGTACAGGGCGGTTTGTTGCTGAATGCGATATGTTGTTGTTGAAGGAAGCCCCTTTTTCAGGGGGATCCCTTGTTGTGGGTTGAAACCGATACGTTCTTGGGAGCTGTCGGAAAAAGAAGAAATTTAACACTCTTCAAGGGTAAAATAATGGAATGTACGGAGAATAAATGAAGTGGAATAAAAGAGAGATAACTTCAAAGATAAAAGAGCAAGCAATAACCACAATCACGAGTAAATATACGCAGTTTATATCCTTACCGTATTTCGTAACACATTTTCCTTACTCAAGAAAGTACAAGGATAAACACACGAGAATCGACCAGGCAATACGTGAATACTTCGTTTAGGATGAAAAAGAAAGTCGATGGCAGAAGTGGAACGCTTCGGCGCGTCAGGCACGCGCTGCCTCCACGCCGCCGCCCACTTTGACGCTCCGCAGTCGCGACTCAATCCAGAGGTGAAAGGTTGGGAGGTGGCGACGAGTGACGCGGGGGGCGGCGGGGGTGGACAAGGGGCGGCGGGGGCGGAGGATCCCAAAGAGTCGCGCAGGTCGGTGTCGTTTGCTCCACGACGCAGAGAAAGTGGCTTATCGGCGTTCCTCCTCCTCCAGTTTACTTCTCTTTCGCTCTTCTTCCTCTTCAGGTTCCCTGACGGTGCGTGCGTCAAGTTCTGGTATTCACATGTCACGATTTCTAATTGTCAATCTTCGAATTTTAGAATAATATTGATGAAAAAGGTTTCAAAAATCACTGAAGGTCTCTTAAAATGATATTTACTCATTCTGCTTAATGACCATCCTTTATTATTGGATTAAATTAATTGGAATAAAATAAAAGTATCTTCTTGAGATTTCCAGCCCAAATGAATTATTAGCGTCAGTGATTGTAAGAAGGAATTGACTCAAGTGTGAAAACGTGTTTTCTGATGCGTTATTTTCATTTTTCTGTATTTGTGTTGCAGGTAAGTTCCCAAATGCCACATGCTATGCGATGCCTGTCATCAATCATTAAACGTGTAGTAAGGTAAGAGCAATACATTTTTTCTTAAGAATTCTAAATATTCTCTACGTGTTGAAGAAACTGAATTGTTAATTTCTGTGCATTGACGTATAGCGTGTATTTATTAAGTGTGTAAATATTTAAATTATTCTATCATTATCCTTTACTATGTGATTTGGTCAAATATTGTGTGCTGGTATAGGCCAGCAAATCTCCAGAAAAATATAGTTGAATGACTTAAAAATAATTTAGATATCACAATTGTTTAGGAGGAGATACATGTGCTAAAACCGAAGACCCAACCAAAAATATGCTGTCTGGCCCCATTTGATTTTCATGCAACTAGGAGTAGTTACAAAGTTTCATAAGACCAGTGGTAACGCACACCGTATCGAAAGTTTTTCTCCTCAAAATGTTATAACGCATTTAAAAAAAAGGGCAGGACATCTTTTAAAGTTCTAAAATTGAGTGATAATATGCGTTGAGGAAGAAATTGCATTGAGGCTTTAGTTTTTAAAGGTGTAGGAAAGGTTCAAAATTTATTTCAAACTATTGTAATGTTCAAAATTTCCGAAATATTAATGAAAAACAAAACTTCCCCTATTTATAAATCCAATTTCTTCTATTCGAAGAAAAGAGAGAAAATTTGCCGTCCTTATCCGAAAAAGTTTGGAAATGTCACAAGGGAGGCTTCATGTAAAGTACCCTCAAAATTAAAATATGTTGATATCCGGAACGGCACAACTAGACAGTACTCCTGACTAATTTTCTGAGCAGTTTCAACTCAAAGCTTCGAATCTGACAGAGATATCCATGAGAGACTTAGAACCGTCCATCCATTCAAACAGATAACACGATTTAGAGTACGAAATTACATGTGTCATCGCCGGTTGCACTAGTTTTAACTATTTCTAGAACAACACTAACGTGTAAACAATACTCTGACGTGTGTGCAAAGTTACAGTTCACAAGAACCTTAAACACGACTTTTATGGCCTAAACTTCGAGACCGTATTGTTGAAGTGATCCCAGTACCTTTCCTGAGTATAAGAAGGAAAAGTAACAAGCCAATACCAAAAGTTCACAGGCTAGGCTCGTACACTGTTGTGATGAAGTAAGTATCGCTCAGCTCCATGGCTTTCCCCTGTCCCGTTCCGTTGCCTGACCTCGGGGCTCGCCGTGACCGCCCAGCTACGTGCTTCCACTTCAATTGTTTCGCACCACATTGCGTGATGGCGCGGTTCGTCTGCCGCTCCGTCGGACGAGAAATTTCGTTGCTTCCTTATTGCTGCCAGTGTGTTCTGCTCTCATTCGTCTGCCCGTTTCTTGACAGCGTCGGGTGTCGTAACCGTTTTTCTCGCCGGTCGGGTACTACTCCACGCGTCCGGTCACATGTGTTGCTCATATCGCTACTCGACAACTTAGTAACATCGCTCGTAAACTGGTGTCCTTTATGAGGAGCTTCGCCGAATTTATATTTCTTGCGCTTCTTACACCTGCTTTTTTTTTGTATTGGGAGTAACATCCCATCTTGCAAGCACCGCACTTGTAGCCATGTTTTTGTTATTTTTAGAGTTTCCGGATCGTGAGAAAGTCACTTCGTACCGGCGATTTCAAAATATTTGGGTATTGCGGTTGCATCCTTTGAATCGGGTGTTGAAGTCTTTTGAGAACGAAGTCCAGTTGTTCTAATTTTACTCAAAGTCTGTAAATTACTTAATTTTTATCTTAATTAATATAAACTGACGTACCTGCGTGAATGGTCTAGGTTGTTTGTGAGCATATCTACTAATCGACTCAATTCGAACCCGTGGTTTAAATTTTGACCGCGCCAAGAACGTTTGTATTGTGTAGATTTGGTCTCCGCTTTTGCTGACTTCTATTCCAGGAGACCGTTTGGTATCTGGCGTATCGTGTTTTGTTCCATAGACTTGATTAACAGGATAGTAGAGAATAGAATTAAAATCTAATTTCTTTAGGAAAAAGTTGTAAGAAAGAAATAAACACGACCATACGTTGATTAGTTGGGAAGGCTCGCAGGTCAGTTTCAAAATAGTTAAGAAACTGAACCGTCTCTTAGCTGTATTGACCATCAATTTACCAGGCAAGTGAATAATGTACCGATTCACTTTCATTTCCAACCAAACATTTTTATTAGTATTATGCGAATAGATGAGTTTCCTCATGTCCTCGACCGCCTACTCGGAACTACCTATTCCACTCCCTGCCATACTCTCTTATTTGTATTCCGCAGTGCTCAAAAAGTTCGACCATCGTTTCGGCATTTTCATTCGTCTGCGGACTTTCTTCAACATTTCGTAGCCGAGTATTCCTCTGCTTCTCAACATTCTTACAGAACTCCATCGCCTCCCCCTCCCCCTTCTCCTCCACCGGCTCTTCTTGGCTCCCGAGCGCCGCGAAAGGTTTAAAGTGGGCAATTACCTTTAAGCTCCTTGTTTCGCTTCTCCTCGCCGTCTGCTTGTTGTTGTTTAATTTGAAAAGCGAATGAGTGTTGAAAGTTGGGCGGTTGTCTTGCGCGCGTCTTGATGCTTCTAAGCTATTGTTTCGGGCGTCCCCGGCTCCCTCCGCCGCCGCCGCCGCCGCCGCCGCCGCTGCTTCTTGCAAGTGGCGCCCGCGGGAAGCGTTACCGCTCGCCGTTGCCGAGCACGCAGATAAAGGCTCGTGCGTAAGTGCGTGCGTTTGTGTATGCGTGCGTGGGCAGACCCAGCTTGCCATCTTGCCTCGGATATCTTTGCTGCTGTTGCGCAGATGCGCGCTGTCGGAACTTGATATTTCTCTTTATGGCTTCTGCAGCGTGTTGGAAGCGTTGATGACGAGCTGTGTGACGTACTTAGTGGCGGGCTTGGCGACTGACTTGGCGACGGGCTTGGCGACGGGCTTGGCTTGGCGACGGACTTGGCGACGGACTTGGCGACGGACTTGGCGACGGACTTGGCGACGGACTTGGCGACGGACTTGGCGACGGACTTGGCGACGGACTTGGCGACGGACTTGGCGACGGACTTGGCGACGGTCTTGGCGACGGTGACTTGGCGACGGACTTGGCGACGGACTTGGCGACGGACTTGGCG
This sequence comes from Teleogryllus occipitalis, assembly GCA_011170035.1. NCBI lineage: Eukaryota > Metazoa > Arthropoda > Insecta > Orthoptera > Gryllidae > Teleogryllus > Teleogryllus occipitalis. Next base: position 53,552 of record BLKR01005978.1, on the reverse strand, counting down.
ACGGACTTGGCGACGGTCTTGGCGACGGTCTTGGCGACGGTCTTGGCGACGGACTTGGCGACGGACGGACTTGGGCGACGGACTTGGCGACGGACTTGGCGACGGACTTGGCGACGGACTTGGCGACGGACTTGGCGACGGTCTTGGCGACGGACTTGACGACGGACTTGGCGACGGACTTGGCGACGGACTTGGCGACGGACTTGGCGACGGACTTGGCGACGGACTTGGCGACGGACTTGGCGACGGACTTGGCGACGGACTTGGCGACGGACTTGGCGACGGACTTGGCGACGGACTTGGCGACGGACTTGGCGACGGACTTGGCGACGGACTTGGCGACGGACTTGGCGACGGACTTGGCGACGGACTTGGCGACGGACTTGGCGACGGACTTGGCGACAGACATGGTGACGAACACAGTGACTTTGTAAAAAATCGTCAAATGAAATAGAAGAAAATATCACAAACGACAAATGTTTGGTAATTGTCACCCCTCCTGTATTTCCAAGAACAATGTTTCTAATGTTATTGCGTTTTGCGGTAGATCTTGTTTAACAAGTTCATTGCTTCCAAGTTTACTGATTTTCAAGAAAGCAACCGAATGGTGTAATGATTTCTGATGTAGTTTTGAAAGTTTGTTATGTTTATATTCTGACGAAGGGAGTGTAGATGGGGCTTCTAGCAGATGAGTTCCATTGCCACCGATTTGATCCATCTCCGATGTGGAAAACTAATGAATAGTCTTTTTCATCGAAATTTCAATATACTGAATATCACTTTCAGTATTTGATTTCTTTCCGTCAATCTAACTGTCAATGTTTTCTGTTGACTCCTCTTAGATCTATTCTGTTTCGAAAATACTGTTTCAAATCTTATAGTTTTATTATAGTGTTTGAAAAGGAATTCAGACGTATATTATTATCTCGAATAAAACATACACACTTCATCTTGTCCTAACAACACAAAATTTAACTTAATCACGCAAAAATGTTAAAAGTGCAAACACCTAGGAAGTACAATGTTTGTATTAAATTTTTGTGTTCTCCATCCATTAGCATGACATTTTCAAAATATATTCAAATAATTTTCAAGCGAATTGGAATTATTGAACAAAATTAGGAAAGTACATCGTCCAGACTGTTACGTAGCATTTCCGCACACCTGTCCCGCAGTTCCATTTTCAAGCACTTCTTTCAAGTTCCTTAGTCTTCCAATAAACAAGTGGCAATTTCGTTTCACTCACAGCGTACCTCGCCTTGAGTTAATTGAATCCCCCTAATTCTGGAACTCTAAATTTCCATTCGTCCACGCCTTCCAATTTTCAATTATTGCCCTCCTAGTTTTTTCGGCGGTGCGTCGTCGGCCATCCCAATGCTTTCAGCGCCCTCAATACCTGCGACCCTCCGTTGGCCGCCCGTCAGAGCTGCTCCTTTGTCGGAACGTAAGGAGGAGGCGGGGCGGGGCGGGGCAGGGCGGGGCGGGGCGGGGCGGGGCGCTGGCTGCCGCCGGCTTTTCCGGGAACGAGCCGATCGTATAGCGAAGCCTCGCGCACCTGCCCTGTGGCGTTCCGCTTCAGCGGTGGAACTGGCGCGGGGGCGGGGCGAAAGTGGAGTGGTGGCGGGGAGAGGTTGAGGTGGGGGTGGAGGAGGAGGCCGAGGAGGGTGGGGTGGTGGTGAGGGCGAGGGTGAAAGCGAAGAGTAGGCGTGGCGCGGGTTGAGGTGGGGAGGGTGTGGAGGCGAGGGGAGAGGAGGAGCGAGGCGGAGATGCTGGCGGGGGCGGGGCGGAAGCGGGCTAGGGGTGGGGAATGGGCGTGCCTGGGTGGGAATGGGGTGGAGGTTCGAAGGCGGGGAGGGGGCGGGGTTGAAGGGGAAGATGGGGGAGAGGGTGGATTGTCCTTTCGTAGCCATAGCCAACGATTCGTTTTATTATTTCTTTTTTTTCTTCTTTCAATTCCATCTCCTGCCTTCACCACCTTGCCACGCCCACCAGCCTTCAGACCGTTGCTATTCGCAACTGTGCACGCTCTTTTCCTTATGGTACCCTTTGCCCAATGTTTCTCCGTCTGTCGTGTCGTATCACGTACCATCGCATGGCATCTTTGGACTAGTTTCAATTCCTCGAGTCTTGTTTATCGTGCTTCTGATCTGACTACTCTTCTTATGTCGTCCTTCCAAAAGCATCTTCAATAATACTCATTTTATTACCTCTATTCTTTCTTTTATTATTTATTCTTCTTAACACATCTTTCCTGTTTTATTTACTATTCTTTTTTCCGTCGTCTTGGACTGTTTCCTGGCATGGTATCTGTTTTCCAACGACATCAATGACTTTTCATTTCGTTACACACTAAATTGTAACGTCTTTTAACATTTGTACTTTTGCACCCTGTTTTTTGTTATACCTTTCTTTTTAGAATAACTTTAAAACTTGTAACTTCGTAATATCTTCCCTCACAGCGAGTATGCGCGTTACTTTTGTTTTTCTTTATCCTGTACCATTTCAGAGGAATCTCTTTTGAACTACTTAACTTCACACTGTTTATTCGTTTCGTGGCCCCAATTGTTTTGATTCCCTTCGCCGATGATTCATTTCGACGACACGCCCAGGGACTGACTTCAATTCAAACCATCACCCGATACCTGCGACCGAAGGAAAGGAAAGAGATGAATGCAGGAGAGTAGAAACAGAGGCGAAAGAAACACAAAGGGCACGAAATTGCCACAACCTGTACTGAATTTTCAACGGTAATAGAGTGAAGTATCCAACCTTTTCCCTCCTGTGGATATTGAACACTTTTTTGGAGCGGATCCAATAAGAAATGTATGTCCTCGTTGTCGTCGCCAACTTTAGAATTCAAGCTCGCCGAGTCGTCGGGAGCCGAGGCCCAGAGCGCGAACCTGGCGGCGATATGAGGCGAAGCGGGGGCGGAGGCCGTGGGCGCCGCCCCCAGCGGACCTCCGCCGCCCCCGCCCCCGGGTCGCGCCCTCCGGGTAATGCCGGGCGTTGTACCCAGGGCGTGTCCTCCAATGGGCAGGCCCCTCGCGCCGTCTTCCAATATATTCTCACATCAGCATCCGAATGGCACAATTACGCCGCAACGGTCGCCGCTTTACAGCCAAGGTGAAACAGCGGGGCCGACGGGGGCGGCGGTGGCAGGACACGGCCGCGGGAATGGTCGCGCGCGAAACTCTCTCGGGGGCGGCGACGGGGGTGGATTCATCTCGCGACCGCCCCGCCCCGCCCCCCGGGCGTCCCACCACTTCCAGCTCCCTGCTCCCGGATTATCCCTTAAAGATGCATGGTTCGCCCCCTCTCCCCCGCCCGGCCCTCGAAGGTCAGGGACGGCGCTTTCTGCGGCCGCCCGTTCCCCCGAAGCGCGCGCAGCCGGCGCCGAATCAGTTACCGGCGAGATCGACTGCGCCGCGGAAGTGGCAACGCGGGGAAAGGAAGTTCCTTCCGGTTCTTAAGCAGTGAGCGAAGGCTGCTGCGCCGGCGGTTTCGGCGCGTGGGGGCGGCGGAGGGAGGGGAGGGGGGAAGGCGAGTCGCTGGCTGGCTCCCCGGCCTCCCGTTGAATTTAGATGAGGTTTCCTCATATCCTTACGGATGTTTACCCGTTATGGGAAGGGAGCCGCGGCCGTGCAGTTTCATTGTTGATGAAATTGAATTAAATGTACTCGAGCGCTACACAATTCAAAGGTAGAAATGTTTGGTCTCGGAAAAGCTAGTCGAAGTGAAAATGGAAATGAAAGTTAGTTGGAGTTATGTGCGAGTGTAAACAATTCAAAAAACTGTTACCTCGATTTAATTTCGAACGGTACGTTCGCTGCTTTCTAGATATTCTCTCTTCGTTGTGACTCCTTGTTTCAAAACACGAACATAATTCGTGAATTCTAAATGGCATTCGAAGAACAGGAAAATCAGGACTTCTTGAATATTTAAAAGCATGACAATCAAACGTTTCTGCGAATGCAAAACAAATAATTTTGGTTGTATTCTATTATCCTATTAATAAACAGGAACAACTTTTATTGCATGACAAAGTTTTGGAATTTTTCAGATACCTCTAAACTTTTATTTGATTTCAGGGAACTAATACTATTGACACTCGCGATTTCATAAATATCATGTTGTTGCTTTAAATTTAGCTTGCGTAGCTTTAAATTTACGACTAGAAGCTTGTGACTTTCATTGTCATTCTACAATAGTAGTAAAACCCCTTGAAAACCAAACTTGCCTCACGAGGTGTAAAGGTGTTCCCTCCAATTCTTCGACTTCTCTCCGTCCAACTGCCCGTCGGCGAGTAGAAGATTTAATGGGAGGGGTGCGAGAGCGATTACGGCTGTGCATCTGATATCACACGTTTGGCGCCCTACGTGTGTGACGCACTCCTGCTCCTGAGGTATAAACTGTCACCGATACCGGACGCGTGGCGACACCACTTTTAGCGACGGAGCGAGAAGAAGTTATACAGTTGGCTGTCGGGCGACAGGCATGATTGTTGAGGGGGCCAGCTGCCAATCAAATTTTAGCGCATTTCAAGAGCATTATCTACTAGGTCCAATCGTCGTAGAAGTGATAAAAAGGAGATCAGACATTATATTTCTTACTAAAAACTGTGATTTGGGCATGGCTTTCTAAATTAATTCTTTAAAAACAATCCAAAATAATTTATACATTCTATGTAGATTAAACAACCGACAATCAGTATTTTGACCCCCTATTTTCCAGATGAGCATTCATTTTATTTTGACCCCAAGCTGCCAAGGCAAAATCAACGTATTCATTCAGACACTCTTCCACTAGGTGCTCCAAAGATCTGAAAAGTGCAACGAATGCAATGCAGGGCTAAAGCACGCGAAAGGACGTGGCTGGCGGGCGCCTAGTATCTCGGAGGCGCCGGAGGCCTCACGGGAGGCGATGTAAATACCTGGGGGCAATTTGTGGCGCGGCCTTTGATGTCCGCTGGCACCGGCGCGGAGGATGCGTTTATAAGATGTTTTATTTAAAGGCGGGCAGGGGGAGGGGCGAAAGGCGAGCCCGGGTGTCTCACCGGGGCGGCCGCCTCCACACGCTACTAATTGCCTGCGTGGTGGATAGGTGTCCGCGCCGCCACCGCGCGCGCTCGTCACTTCGCGCGACACCGCGCAGCCGCCACTTCCGCCGCCCGCGTTGCCACAGCCGCTGGGGCGACCGCCAGCGCCACCGCCGCCACTGCCACCACCACCACCACCACCACCACCACCACCACCACCACCACCACCACCACGACTAACGCCAGCACGATCACCACTACGACTATCACCACCACCACCACCACCACCACCACCACCACCACCACGACTAACGCCTACACGATCACCACTACGACTATCACCACGACCACCACCACCACCACCACCACCACCACCACCGTCACTACGACTAACGCCAACACGATCACCACTACGACTAGCCCCATTACCACCACCACTACCACCACCACTACCACCACCACGACCACCACAACTACCACCATCACTACCACCACCACTACTAACGCCAACACGATCACCACTACGACTATCACCACCACCACCTCCACCACCACCACCACTACCACCACCACTACCACCACTACCATCACTACCACCACCACACCACCACCACACCACTACCACACCACTACCACACCACTACCACACCACTACCACACCACTACCACACCACTACCACACCACTACCACACCACCACACCACCACCACACCACCACCACACCACCACCACACCACCACCACACCACCACCACACCACCACCACACCACCACCACACCACCACCACACCACCACCACACCACCACCACACCACCACCACACCACCACCACACCACCACCACACCACCACCACACCACCACCATACTACCACCACACCACCACCACTACGACTATCACCACGACCACCACCACCACGACTAACGCCAACACGATCACGACTATCACCACAACAATCACTATCAATACTACCACCACCACCGCCACCACTACGACCACCACAACCACCATCACCACCACCACCACCACCACCACCACCACCACCACCGATGTTGCCACATCACCATCACTTAGTCACTACCGCTGTTTTGGCATCGCCACGGTAACATCCTCTCATCCTCATTGACTATTATCCTCGCTGTGTCAACGTGTCTCTCTATCATCAATTGAATTTCACTACCAAACTTATTCATTATCATCTCTGGTACTGCTGACGTCAGGGTAACGCTCACTATTATCGCCTCGAAGTCAGTTACTAATACACTATCACCGTCACTATTATTACTGTGACTGTCATTGTCATTGACTATTATCAGCGCTCAGTGACATGGTCCCTCACAATCATTAATGGAACTTCAGTACCAACTGCTGTCAGTGTAACACTCACTATAATCGTGACACCGCCAGTCATTAATTCTCTCACTGTCACCGTTAGTATCTGAGCCGGTTAAGTTCTAAATAAACGTATTTTTTTTCTGCTATCACCATGCCTGAACTACCTTTACTGCCTCCGCCATCCCTTGAGCAATACATATTTATAGTCTCTTGTGTTTCTTTTTAGTGTATTGTCGTATGTAAACCTTACAAATTCATTTTGATCCCTTTCAATGTTACACCATCAATAACGTACGTATTTGACGTGTTTTCATCCGTTGCAAAATATATTTTTTATTTAAATACAACTAAAAACCCGAAAATTACTACTGGCCATAAGATACATTTTTATTCGACTTAGTCATGTGGAACTACAATGTCAAAACTGACGCTTTTGTGAATACCTTTTTTTATTGTTAGATCTGCCAACCGAGTAATAGCGTCTTTCTAACATGATTATTTTAAAAAAATTGAGTTTCCAAACTTACGAATCTGAAACTACCGAAATCGGAGTTCTACCGTTTATTTCAGCCTCACCGAGAATTTAATTTCCTATTGAAACATAATTCTTTGCATCCGCATGGACAACATTTTTGGCCATCGCTTCTTCGCAAATACGGCAGAGCGGGGCAGGGCTCAACCGCCGTGTCTCTCGGCGCGACGTGTCCTCTCTCTGCCGCTGGGGCGCGCTGGCCGCGGCGGCGTGTCATCGAGCGGATATTTAATGTTGACAATCAATTAAAGAATCCGTTTTTAAACCCGCGTCGGTCTTTTAGAAAATGTTTTTAATAAAGGTCGACGGACGGACGGATGGACGTGTGGCGATGCGACGCGACGCCTGGCGTCGCGGCGGCGGCGCGGGCAGGGCGGACGCGTCGCGCTTGAAGGAATGCGCGCGAGTGGAGGCGCGCGAAGACGCCCGAAGGCCGGCGGAAACAGCCGAACGCCCCGAGCGCGGTTATTCTGGGGTGCGTGGCTGCCCCCACGTGTCTCCAATGAATCAATCAGGACGCCCGCGGAGAGCGGCGAGTGGAGCGGAAGACGTGACGGGGAGAGAGGGGGCGGGGAGGGGGAGGGAGGGGAAGGAGAGGGGAAGCTCCTGGGGATCATGTGCGGGTCGGCGGAGGCGTCGCTCTCGACATCTGCGTCTTGATGCAGAGAGTGGGCCAGTTCCAGCCGCTGAGTAGCAGTCCTCACACAAACCGTATACATTGGAACGACGAAAACTCAACCATGTACCACTAGATTTTCTCTATTTCTCGTTCTTTTCATTCCATTCATCCGCTACTCACGTGCTGTTCGAGAGCTAAGTTGGATAAATACAATTTTTGTTTTGCTGTATCGTATTCTACACATTTGTGATCCATTCGGCAGTCAAACTAAAGCTACATATTTGTTCCATCTTTCTTGAAAACGATTTCGCTTTAAGGATGACCTGTTAGAAATGTAGTAGAAAATAAACAATCGATTGCACAAGACTCCGCACAATTTGAACTCGTGCACAAAACAAAATGGGCAAATTTATGTTTCTCTGAACTCGTAGAAATTACTATAACTAGTAGTTGTTTTTTTAATTATAATCTCGTATTAATGAAAATCCACACAGTCTTATGAAAGGCATGCAATAGATCTACATTAATATATGAAGAAGCGGTGGTTCACGATGTGCATGAGCTCGAGGAAATTGATCAATTTAAATGTAGCTCTACTATTGCGTTAATCCGTTCGTGTATTACCCATTTATCCATTTCAGTTTTAAGAATTCTACCATTGCATCTGAATTTTGTTTATTACAAGCATTTAATTCCCGCTCTTTAGTTTTGAAAGATTTAAAAAGCATATTATTGTATTCTATATTTTAAAACGTTTTGTTTAATTGTTATGGTCCATTCATCGAGTCGAGTCTACAATTAGTGATGTAAATATTTCATTAATATTTTAAAGGTCACTTTGGTGCGTACGAAACCGGTAGTAACCTTGATACATACATTACAGAAGAATATATTATTTTTAGAGGATATCATCAGTCTAGCTACATATGAAGCGTAACTTTGTATATCAAGTTGTCGCGGATTAACAAGCATTTCCGCGACTGGATTAACTGTGACTGAGTATTTCCGGGTGGATTCGTGAAGCAATTGAGTATTTCCGGATGAAGCCATGTCCTGGACTGAATATGTCGCCTCCGGGTCATGCACGGCATAAATAAATTGATACGTCTTACTGTGACTACAGGGAAAGATTCTAGGAGCTTTTTCTGATAGAGATATGGTCTTACTATTATTGATATTGTTTTACGTGAAGGATCACAAAATTCCAGTGAATTGTAAGATTATAAAACCTAACAACATTCAGTCTCGAAAAAGTCAGGATTTATTACACAGTTAGCTAACTCTCATTTATGGCAACCAACATTTTCATTCATTTACTAATTTAATTATTTCTTCAGTAGTACCAATAATCGCTTTCCATATTGTAATTAATGAGTAGAGATAGGAATTCCGGAGCCCAAGTAAACGTGCACAACTTGTACTTCTCCCCCTTACTTCACACACTCGTACACTTTTGTAACTGTTCTTTACTAAATACAAACAACTCAATTAATTCTCTCATTTTGTCTCTCAATATTTGCTGAATACTTCTTAGCAAGGAGAACTAAGCGCACTCGCTGCTGACGGCCGCTCGCTCTGGACCACTCGCCCGCCCGGCCGGTCATCCTCCGATCGCCCGCCGCCCGCCCGCCCGCCCGCCCGCCCGCTCGATCGCCCCGGGCGAGCTAGGCAACCCGCGGGCCGTGCGTCATCCGCCGAGGGATCCGGGTTCGACGCCCGCAGCGGGCGCGGGGCCCGTGCGCGGCGGGCGCGGGCAGCCGCTTGTCGTCGCTTTGCGTCGCGCGCCGCGGGATCAGGGCAGCCCCCCTCCTCCCCTCCCCCCCCCCCACCCCACCTTCTGGCGCTCGACCCACCTGTGCCGCTACGGACGACCTACAACGAATGTAAATGCTCTACCGGCATAAGGCTTCTCTGGAGGGCTGCTCAAATTCCTCTATTGGGATCGGTCTGCCCGCGGTGGCAAACGGCGACTATGCCTTTCGTCTTCTGGCAAGAGCCGATCGCGCCCGAGCGTCGCCCCTTCCGTCGGACTAACGCTCCGGGCTCCACCGCTGCTGGGCCAGGGCACGACAAGCGGGCTGCCCACTTGAGCAGCACTGTTGTAGGCAGTGTATGAACTATAGAGAGGTTAGAATCTCGTATAGGACATACTTCTATTCATCATGTAGTAGGGATGGCAGTTACGTGAACGGACATATAATGTATCTCGTGTAATCTGTCATAACATTCAGTATCACTCACAAAGGTGAATGGAAAAACTAGAAACAGAGAGTGCACAGAGTAAATATCAATAGCGTGGGCACCTGGATGTTCCCTTCAATGCCGCGACTGCTAGAGGCAGTCAGGATGGAGGTCGCTCAAAACTATGAAGGTAAAAAAGCGACCTATCTTCAACTAGAAAAATAACCAAACTACAGGAATAAATTAAGGAATATTAAAGAAATGCTTTAATGTGATGATATAATACTTTTTATTTCAGCTGCTGAATTCTAGTCATTGCTGTACATGTTAAAAATGAATAATAATGAATTATGCTTCGTAAGTATACAAAGCAAAATCTTTAAAATACAATATATTCAGGAATATTAATCAATGAAAATATCAAATATTAATTTCCTTTTCAATCACACTTCGAGGTGGTAACGATGTATTAATGTGTGCTAATAGATAAACATAAATAAACAAGTGTATGAAGACACATATACATGTGAAAAGCCTTGCAGTATAGCGTCTGATCACCATGTTTACGATAGCAATCTTCCAGATGTCATTTGCGATGCCGAGCTTTTTTTCCTCTATATTATTGCTTTGTGTTTTCCCGGGAAACAACGGCCGTGTAGTGAAAGGTTAATTGTGTTTGCATTAATTAAGACTTTCTTTAGTATGTGTTTTGTAGAATATGAATGGATAGAGATCCAATAATTCTAAAAGTAGTTCGGAATAACATCAACTGATATTTTTCATATAAAAATTATTGTTTTGAATCGATGACTTTATTTTTGAGTTATATTATTCATAATATTACTTTCAGAAAATTAAGGGAAATATTTATGATACGAGAGGTAAAACTGATATTTTATTTTTCGAATAGGAAAGATTGCGACACGAGACCAAATAGCCTATTGGCGCAGTAAAATTACTCGTAGCACGTGCGTCATTCACTTTTTTATACAGTTTTACTGACTTTCATTTTATTTTTAGTTCAAGTTTATTAATCACTTAATTCGGTAATATTCGAGTAGTCACTGAGGCGGTCAAACTTTATTTTTTTTTCTTCAGTTTCCACCGCTCATTTGAGCATTGTCTCATTTTTAGCATTCGTGTCAAAAATTGATATTTCAGCTTCGCTGTACGTGTTCTAAAAGTAACTGCTTTAACTTCCGGCTGTCTAAAAAATATATATTTTGGGAAGAGTTTCATTGATACAAATATAAATTCAATTTATCTTTTATTACTGTTGATCGTTGTTTATATAACTTCAGTAATATATTTTACAGCGACGAAATTTCAGTTTTCCTATCTTTCAATATTTGAACTATTTTAAAAGTACGGAAAGTTTTTAACTCGGAGGATACATTGCATTATCGATTATTTACGTCACATATATCCGTGCACAGTAATATTTGTCAATAAAGTCAATGTATCTTACGCACATTCCCAAAGTAAGAAAAGCGTCCAATTTAGAACTATGGAAGTATCGTGCATTGCAGCGCGCATTTCCGCGCCATGCCCACTCGCGTGCACGTGTTCTCACGCGTGAAGCGCGCGGCTGCGCACGGCGCTTGTCGTGTGTTCGGACGCACGGCCCCCTCCCTCACATTCGTCCGGGCCGCGCGGCCTACGCATCACCGTCATTAACTGTCCATTACTGCGAGCTCTTCCCACCTCTTCCGTGTTCCAGTTCGTTATCCGCCCCGCCCCGCCCCGCCCCCGCGCCCGGGCCATCCGTCTCTTTCCCCATTCACATCGCGCCGCGTATTTCGTCGACCGCGTAAAAATAGCGAAGCCCCGTGAATGAGGGAGAACAAGGTGGCGCGCGCCCTGGGAACACGCTGCCAAGGCGTCGACGCGCCGCCACGGTCGTATCGGTGGAGAGTCTCCTCGCCAGTGGCCAGGAGGGACCATGGGGGCCATTCCCTCCCCTCATGAAAAGCCTAGAGTTTTCGTTTGTTACCTTCTTTAATTTGGAAAATTTGATTTAACTATTTATTTATGTTAGAAGAATGTTTTTATTTTTTTTAATTGTATTTATAGCATTATGTAGTATACACTGCAAAAATAATATGCACAAATGTTTATTATTTTTCAATAATCTATGATGACTTCTTGGCTGTCCGGGTGACACCGCGTAGTAGGCTGAGCGGCCGACATTTCGCCTGCAATGTCGCAGGCTTCCTCAGGGCAGGCACTGCCCTGAGGGGCAGGCAGTGCAGGCACTGCACTGCCCTGAGGAGCCTGCGACACGTCGACCGCTCAGCCCATTATGCGGCGTCACCTGCACAGCCAAGAAGTCATCGACTCGAGCCGCGGAAGTTTACGTGTACAAAGAATCGATGATGTTCCCCCTCCAAAATGATCGGCTGGATCCGCCCCTCGAACGAGGACTTGTCCTTGGACGAATCCTAAGTTTTCTCCAGCCTATTTAATCCGAATGGTTTTTTGAATCTCTAGAAACATGAAAATTTTCTGTCCGCCCTTGATACAAATTCTTACACTGAAAAAATGAACAACTCCTTTAAGAGCATTGGCACTATCACGCTTTCATTTGAAACATAACGTATATTTCGTGATTTTGAAATATATGTAAAGAATAAGAGCTTTTAAAATTTGTAATTACATGAAATGATGCCTTTATATTAATATATCGTCGTACAAATTTTCATGAAATTATGTTACGAATTTTATTGACAGTACAGAACGTTTATTTGGAGGCAATCTTCGGCTACTACAAATTTGTGCTAATAAAGTTGATACGGTAATAATCAAAAATAGAAAAAAATTAAACTTGTTAACCTATTAATCAGAACAATATGTCAATTAGACTTCGAATTCCTGAATAGGATTCCCAGAGTTCAAAAGGTATTCGAAACACGGAGTATTTTTACGACGGAACTGTCAGATCAATGCCTTACAGAGGTAGGTGGAAAAACTAAAGTCAAGCTATGTAAAAATATTCATGAAACGTTTTGTAACTAAATTTTTAGTTTCGTCCTCTTTGCTGAAACCACGATCATTTAAGTATTAATAAAATACTTTGCCAGGATCCATGTTTTCTGAGTCCTTGTTACCGAAAAATCGAATGTTGGCAAAACGTCAGTCTGGGCGTCCGTCCGTCTGTCTGTGAACAACGCTTGCGACTAAAACGTTCAGCCGATTTTCTCTAAGATTGATATTCATTAATCGATCTGGCTCCTTGAATTTGAAACAGATATTGCAATTTACATGAAGCCCCTGGGGCATAATAATAGTAATAATAATAATAATAATAATAATAATAATAATAATAATAATAATAATAATAATAATAATAATAATAATAAAGGCTCCATCGTTTTTGGTTAAATTTTGTTGTTGGATAGCGTTAGGGACGTTTAAGAGAATGGTCTCATGTTTGTTGGAACAACGTGACTTTTCGAAAATTGAAAAAGTTAAAGATAAGATAAAAGATTTTGAAATAAGGTCATGCGCAATTTTTCGAAAATTTGAGTACTTTTCGCGTAATTTTGCGTGAAAATACGAGGAAGAAATGACGTGCTATTTTAGCCCTAAAAGTTTTTACCTATTTTTAAATGTGTTAATGCCATCGCACAATTTACATGCATGTGCGGAGAGTATGCAGTTCTTCTGTTCAGACCAGAAGCACATATGAGCTGGAAACTCGTATGCCTGGATAGAATAACTTCAACTTTATCAGCACTGTCAATAGTCACTTTTGTAGTTTAAGTGAAAGAATTTTTTAAAGTAACTTGTGGGTATTGTGAAATATCTAGGATGGTTGAAAGTATGAGAAAACCTGAAAAGCGAGTCTCAAAAAAACAATTCTGTAAATTTGCATTTTCGAAATTAGATTGTCATCGTATTTTGAATCACCAACCCAAAGTTGATTCGATACTACTTTGTGAGTTTTCCGTCACATCACTGGCGAATATTAAAATGATTCCTAAATTTTGCTTTAATTTTATATATTAGTTAAACTTATGATAATTTCTTAGTTTTATTCCTTTATTTCCAAACTTTCAAAATTAATTACGATTATTTTTTTAATGAAACAAAGGGATTTAATGTGACATGGAGATTTTTCAACTTTGGTAAACCGCTCTTTACATTAAAATCAGTTGTGAACTATCATTCCTTTTCCTTGCGTGGTTTGCATTTTGCATTACGTTTAACTTGTGACTGGCCAATATGCGGATTTTGCTTTTTTGGGTACTTTTTTGGGGTACATGTGCGAGTTTCTTCATATTGCAAAACAATGAAGACTACCATATACGTGAAATATATTATGTCATATTACTGAGTTTAGCGAATGCACGAAATTAACACAAATGTGTAGTAACCGAAGATTACCTGAAATTAAACGATTTGTACTGTCAGTATAATTCGTAACATAATTTCATGAAAATTTGTACAACTATATTAATGTAAAGGAATCATTTCATGTAATTGTAAGTCTTAGAAGTTCCTATTCTTTACAATGTTTTTTCAGATCACGTAATGTTCGTTATGTTTTCAATGAAATAACATAGTGCCAATGTTCTTAAACGTCTTGTTTATTTTTTTATTGTAAGAATTAAATTATAAGTCAAACACCGTTAGTATGCATCTTTATTGGCAATAATAAATTACTTTATAATAAGTTCAAAGGAATGTATGGCTAGGATAAGTTACGTCCTAAATTTACGTGATGTTCATGTAATAAAATCTCACAACGTAAGAGCGAATGTCTTCAGAATTACAACTTCAAAGAAGAATTATTTTCTTACAACGAAAACAATACACACCATTACAATCCCTGAGATATTTATCTTTATCTACAAAGATACTACATATTGTTAGTGGTCTCTCTTCCTTGGCATCTGCTTGCCTTGCCGCCGATAGATTTATTTACGTTTGCAATAAAATTGTGAATTCGAATGAATTTTGCAGAAAATAGTGTTACATTTGTTACATATGTTACTATAACATATCAGACATATTTGTTACTTACTATGTACACACCTAATTAATCATATATTATGCATTGTAATACAGGTATAGCTTGCAAGAAACAATTGCGTTTCTTAAGAATGTAGCCGAAAGAAATGGTATTTCTTGTTGCAACATAAATTCTCACCTTCTTAGAGTAGAATTCATTGTTATGTCTAGCAGATACTGCGACATTAATCTGTATCCACAAGTCATTACTCTAAATCTCCACGTATAAGCGGTGAGTATGACGTAGATGAAGTACTAAAATATTATATCATTGTCCGATAATTGGAGAGTATGATAGCACGGTGTTCTTGCATCATGCAATTTCTTCTAACAAACACTAGAGGTTCTCTCATCTTCAAAGGGGAATCATTTTGTTACAATACTACCCTCCAGCTGCTATCGCGTCATTTATCTGCAGTCACAAGCCGTTACTACTCAGCGGTCTTTTAGCACCTGCATCTCTTGAAGCGAAGAGACCTCTTTGGCTGTCATGGCCTGCCCCGCTGCCCCACCGCGCTCCCCTCCGCTCCCACATCACTCCGCGCCGCGGCGCCCCGCCCCGCTCCACAACACCCGCCCAGCCCTGCCCTTTCCCGCGCCTCCCCGCAACGACCCGCACCTCGCCGCCCCGCTCCGCCCCGCTCCGCCCCGCTCCGACCCGCTCCGCTCCGCCCCGCTCCGACCCGCGTCGCCCCGCTCCGCATCACCGTGCATCACCTTCCCCGCCCTGTCATCCCCGCACCTCCCCGCCCCGCTCAGCACTGCCCCGCTCCATACTACCCCGCACCGCTGCGTCCCAGTCCACTCCGACCTGTCCCTCCCCGCCCCGCCTGCCATCCCGCGTCGCCCCGCCATGCTCCGCATCACCTTGTATCACCCGCCCGGCCCTGCCCTTTCCCGCGCCTCCCCGCCCCGTTCCATACTACCCACCACCGCTGCGTCCCACTCCACTCCGACCTGTCCCTCCCCACACCGTCGCGCCACCTCGCACCATGCCCCACCCTACCACATATCGCCCCCCCCAACCCCGCACTCCCTGTACCGCACTGCCCCTTACCGCTCCGCCCCACTCCGCGCCACCCCGCGTCACCCCGCCCCACCCGCGCCATCCTGGCCTGCCCCGTCTCTCCGCACCGCCCCACACATCCCGACACCGCTTCGCATCTCGCCGCACCGTTGGACACATCCCCGCACCGGCCAACACCGCCACGCTCCGACCCACCGCGCACCTGCTCGCACCTCCGCGCCACTCCACATCGCCATTCAGCGCCCCGCCCCGTCTCGTCTCGCTCCCCCGTCCCTCCACGCCTCCTCCCCGCCCCCACTACGCTTTCTGCATCCCATTCCAGCCCGCGACACTCCGCCTGACACCTCGTCCCTTCACCACTCCGCCTCGCCCATCTCGCTTCTTCCCGACCAACGTCCCGCCTCCCGCCCCGCCCCGCCCCGCCCCGCCCCGCCCCGGCGGCGGCGAGCGCGTTCTAAGACGGGAGCGAAGTGACGCTGAGGCTAAAATTAGCCGCTCTGTGAGCAGGTAGCGTGGCCTCGCATAAGGTGTTATTCATCTCTCCGACGTATTTACTTGGCGACGGCGGCGTCCGCGGCCCGCATTCCGGCGTCGACAGGTAAGTGATGGCCGACGAGAGCCTGCACCGGCGTCTAATTGGCGCCAACACATCGCCGCACTTTGTGTGGCGTTCAGAATTAGCTGGAACTCCGAGCCGTG
This sequence comes from Teleogryllus occipitalis, assembly GCA_011170035.1. Taxonomy (NCBI): domain Eukaryota; kingdom Metazoa; phylum Arthropoda; class Insecta; order Orthoptera; family Gryllidae; genus Teleogryllus; species Teleogryllus occipitalis. The sequence continues at coordinate 37,113 of BLKR01005978.1, read as the reverse complement.
ACTGACGATAGATTCGGGGACGCGGGATGAAGAGGACGTTGGCAGGCCAGCGATAGGGGACGGAATCTTTTGGCTCGCGTCGAGGAATGAAGATTCGGGCTCGAGTCGCCTTTAACCTCGCCGTCCTCAGTGGCTACACCGCTCGATTCTGAAGTCTTTCTTAAAAAGTAGGAGAAACAAACAATTCAAAAAAGGGTTATAGCAAATATGTCATTACAACGGTCATATTTGTGTCAGTGTCTTTTCGCCTCTGTGCATCTATTGATTTCGTTTTTCTCCTTTGCTGTGAATAGGTACTGCTTTTCAGAGTTCTGTCAGGTGAGGAACAGTATATTCGTTAATCCTAATCTGATTCTGAAAATTTAATTTTTTATTCATTTATTTGAAGCCTGTTTTTTAACAGATAGGTCATGAGCGACTTCTTGTCTACAATATGTTGTATTTAATTACATTAATATTAAGAAGTTCATTTGAAGATACATAACATTGATCATCATAAAAGCACTGTACCTGTCTTCACGATAAAAATTGACATTTACAAATAGTAAGAGACTTGCTGAGCTGGTGGGTCTCGTTTAAATCGGTCTGCTCTTTATTTATGTCTTAATAAAAACTCTTTGACCTGTGTCCACCCATCTGTCCATCTGCAAGTTCATTTGTCTGTCAGTCTTTCCCTCAGACTAGGTCTGTATCTCCTTCGTCGTGCGTAGAACTTTTTCTTACTCTACACTTCTTGTGCAATTTACGTTCATTAGGAGAAAGGGCTACAAAAATAAGTTACGACATTGACAGATGTGGCTGTAATAATGCCAAGATAGTTCCTTCACTGTTACTGTTCGCCGATTCTCTAATTAGGAGATGATAGTTTGGCGACAGATGCAAAGGCAAAAAATTCTGGATATAGAAATCATAATCGTTTTGGCCCAATTAACTGATATTTCTGTTCGAATATCTGCATGCATGACAACGTGGGAAAATCATAGAAAAATATAATAACCGCTTCCGAATTTAGAATTTACAAAGAATAAATTTCATTGTCGCTCTTATTATAATCAATGGAAATTTACTGACAACAATCTAAAGCAAGAATTTTAAGCTTTCGACATATCCAGGAATAAAAATAATTCATTTTTCTGAAATAGTTTGTTTTTCATTTGTCGCAAGAAAATTAGACAAAAAAATTCTTAAAGAAAATGTATTTTAACAGTTTTATAATTAATTTGGAATATGCGTGACAGTTTTTTAATTCAAAAGGATTATTAAATAAACCTCCTTGTCTTCAATTACTGTAAAAGTTATAGTTTCTTAGATTAGCAACTCGCAAATTGGTCCCTGGAAAAGTTTGTTTTACAGTCGCTTCCAGCCAAAAGGAGAAGTGATTATAGAAACCCGAGGCTAAGTTTGTTTGGAAACCCAACGGTTGATTTAGTATGCTTTTTTAGCGTTAACAGAATAATTTCTTTCCAGATTTCTTTGATGTAGGTCGTTCATAGAAATTTGTGAATCGTGTTTGACATACAAATCTCACGTGAGTTTCTCAAAGCATACAGAGCAGATACTATACGACATGTACAAGTCCTTTGAATCATCCTGAGCATTTATCCTTTCTGTGTTACGAACTAAAATAGCTCAACTGACTTCCAGAATACGGGCGATGAAGGAAGGGCTGAGTCATGACGTAGAATCTTGGCAGCATGTCATCTAGATCTTCTCAACCCTCGCATTGTATTTGTCGTATATGCGTACTTTGTTCATTTGCGGTACTCAAACGACAGAAGATGGATGAAATTCGAAATTCCGATGTCTTTCAAGACCGACGTCTAGGTAGGTGCATTCGCGTATTTTGAGGTACGAATGAGGTTACAGATAAGTGACTGTTGTGGAAAGGACTGAAAAATAGATTTCACGATTACTAAAGTTAGGTGATCGTTCCGGCAGCAAGTGCATTTGGTGAAAATTTTTAAATGAGAATTATGTGTTGAAGAATAGTTTAGATCAAAGACACTGTCATTAATAACATATAAACAATTCTTGTTTTCCAAATATTTCCTTGGAGTAGGTAATCGCCAGAAAATTTTTAACAAGAATTTGAATGCAGTTTCTACAAATTATTTTAGTTCAAAATTAGGGTACTTCGTTTTCAAGAGCAGATCAAAAAAATATTTACAAACATTTACATTTATAAAGAAGTATTACTTATAACTGCTTAGGGTTCAGTGGATCTAGAATGTTCTTCATTAATGAGTGTATCAGAGAATTATTTGCCTAGACTCTCAGATTCCTTATCCAACCTCGAGCCATAGATGTGCCCAGGTCTCAGATTCCTTATCCAACCTCGAGGAAAGCCATAGATGTGCCCTGGTCCGAAACATGAGGGGGACTATCTATATTTTTGACCCCCCTTGCCCTTGAAATTTATATTAAACCAATCACATGGTTGCCACATAATTCGGAGAGCCAAATTTATAATTATTTCCCAAATTACAAATTTAAAAGAAGAGGAAAACTATGAATAGATCCTATTTAAGGAAAGGAAATATTTTATTTCTTACGGCAACAGAGTCTCTTCATAGCTTTTGGGGGATATTCCCAGGCCACGCCTATGAGGGAGCAACGGGAGGACGGGGGACGAAGGATGACCGCGGACGCGCTGCTGCCGGAAGGCGGGTGGCAGTGAGACGGGCTGCTGTTGGGTCGGTGTCGGTGACGTGTCGTCTTTTCGTCTTTTCTTCTCGTCCCCTCTTGTGTTTCTGTCAGTCTGTTTACGTGCTTCAAGAAGGGTAACTTACTCTGGTACTCTTACGCACGTTGTCTTGTTCCCTGAGTTGTTCATACTAGTGTACTTTACATGTTCACATGACTTCATTGTGTATTATGAGTCATTTGACGCCCATTTGTGTCTACAGTTTTTAAAGTTCGTTCTTGATTCTTCTGATGGTCGGACTGTTTTGTATAGATGTTGGACTTGTACAAAAAGTCTAAATTCCATGATATATTGGTTTTTTTAACCTTACAAGTCATTCCTACGCTCACAAAGTGCTGATATTTTTCTCATGATTTATACATTCGTAATTAAATATTACTTACGTGGAAACTCTATTCATCATCGTGAAATGGCCGACTGAGCTCTTGACCACAAAAGCGGTAAAATTAATTTTTTGTCACATCGCTTTTGGTTTCGTTCTTCGATAGGAACAAAAATTTGGAGATGCAGAGATTTCTTCCTGACTACACATTTCTTAATTTAAACAAGTATCTTCGTTTAAACAAGTTTTCAGTTCCATCTTCTTCTCTTCAGAATCCTTTTGTTTCCTTCCGCCGTCGAAGTCATCTTCCGTCCTTCGTTTTCACCTCCCATTCTCTGTCTCTTTTCCTTCTTCCTCCCTTCTCACCCTCTTCCACTTGCACCTGCCGAGGCGCTCGTCTCCTCTTACGTAGCTAATTATTTTCTAATTACAAGTAATAACTGAAGACGTGCCTGGCTGTTAAACATTGCATCTCCGCAGCCGCGTTACAGACCCTGAGGAACGGGCGGTGGGGTGTCCGCACTTTGCTCTGCTCTCTCTGCCCCTGCCCCCCTGCCTCGCCCCGCCTCGCCCCCGCCTCGCCCCGCCTCGCCTCGCCCTGCCTGCCCTGCCGCCCCGCCTCGCCCCGCCTCGCCCCCACCCCGCCTCGCCCCGCCTCGCGCCGCCTCGCCCCGCCCCCGCCCCCCGCCCTCGCCCGCCTCGCCCCGCCTCGCCCCGCCTCGCCCCCGCCTCCCGCCCCCCGCCTCGCCCCGCCTCGCCCCGCCTCGCCCCGCCTCGCCCCGCCTCGCCCCGCCTCGCCCCGCCTCGCCCGCCTCGCCCCGCCTCGCCCCGCCCCGCCCCGCCTCGCCCCGCCTCGCCCCGCCTCGCCCCGCCCCGCCTCGCCGCCGCCCGCCTCCCCGCCTCGCCCGCCCCGCCTCGCCCCGCCTCGCCCCCGCCCCCGCCTCGCCCCGCCTCGCCCCGCCTCTCCCCGCCTCGCCCCGCCGCCTCCCCGCCTCGCCCCTGCCTCGCGCCTCGCCCCCGCCCCGCCTCGCCCCGCCTCGCCCCCGCCTCGCCCCCGCCTCGCCCCGCCTCGCCCCGTCTCTCCCTGCCTCGCTTCGCCTCACCCCGCGTCGCCCCGCCATGATACACCCTGAGGATACGACGTCAGGCACTTCTGGATTTCTTCCAACGTATCCCGGACATCAGCTGCGATGGATTAGTGATAACATTGTCTTTGCTATTCCAGCTTTACTGACTGGGACTATGGTTATAGTCCCGAAGGTGACAGCATTGTCCACACTGACTAGACAAGTAGGACGAATTTTGCCGCTGTCTGGCGGACAATTAGGACAGGACTTTTAGTCCTGTGTGGTCCTCTCCTCAGTTTCTCCGATTAATTCCACACAAATGCCAGAGCGGTACCCTAACAAACGGGCCACGCAACACGCAGGACCTTTTTTTTCTGTTCAAAAAAGTCGTTCGCAATCTGCAAAGAAGATCAAAACAAACGTCATTCAGTGTAATCGATCTCTTTCTTTTTGTTACCGGCAAGGGCAGGTTCACAAAATATCTAAGGGTTAGTCCATTTTAAAAAATTAAAAGAAACAGCTTTAGTTTAATGTAAGATATATTTATGGTTATAAATATTTAATTTATAAATTATTTTCAATTTGTAAATTCGTTATTTTATGAACAATTTGACAATAAAATACCTATTTTTATAAACTTTTCTATTAATTCATCTTTTTTATTGGAGATAGTTTTAATTTAAAATCAGAGCCAAAGTTTAAAGTAGTTTATAATAAATTTACGTTATTTCTTAATACAAAATAAAATAACACTTTTAAAGCAAATTAATAATTGTTTAAAAATTTAATTTTCGTCCTGTAATAAATATTAATTCTGTGCATTTCCAAGAATGGGGTACGGTCCCCTTGTCACATTTCTGGAGCTGCCCTTGGTCGCTCCAAGAGGATATATCGCCCCTTAACTCGAGCACTCGCACGTTTCTTTCACGATTCCTCTCCCACCCAGAAGGCGCCATTAGCCCAGCGGTCAGCGCGGTCCCCCAGCCCAAAGGGCAGCATTAGCGGGCGCGGGCCTAAGGCGTCGCGACGCCCGGGGCAGAAGCGTCGCGACGACGCGGCCTTGACGGACCCTAAGTGGGCGAGCTGGCGCGGACAGTGAGCAGCCGCGACGGTCACCTTACTTAAAACGCGCCATATGCAAATGGGGAAAGATTGCGGAGAGGCCGCGTCGCGGCGCCGGGGGAGGGGATGAGCGGCGCCGCGGCGGGAGTCTCGCCTTTCGGGCGTCGCGACGCCGGCCGTCGTCGTGACCGCCGCCGCCGCTGCCTCCAATTAGCTCAGGCAGCGACACCTGAGCTGACCACTGTCCCCGCTGCTCGCCGTCCATCTGCATAATGCAAGGAAAAATATGCAAACACCGCGCGCGGAATCAAAGAAGTCCTCGTGGGGGAAACCGGAGCCCGTGAGGACGGCGCTGAGGCGGTGGGGATGTGGTCGGTGCACGGCGAGGGAGCAGCTGGTGGTGGAGATGAAGACGAGTGAAAGAAGGTGGTTTAAATTGTGAAACAACGTTGCGGCAGTTCCTTTTTAATTTGGTGTTATATCCCATCTTGTGTCTTTACAGACCCACCAATAACACAGGCTGTGATGTGGTTGGTGGAGGCGGGAGAAGCAACAATGGTGGTCAGAGCGATGGCGGTCAAGATGACCAAAGAAAGGAGGTGGTTTAAATCGCAGAACACTGTTGTTGTAGATTCGCTTGAGTTGGTCACATACAATAACACCTGTTTCTTAAACTATCCACCTGTACTACATACGGTGTTGAGGAAGACGATGTTCGGCAGGGACCTGTGGGGATGGTTAGAACGGCGCCAGTGATGAAGGTGCTGGTGAAAATGAAAGCGACTAGTGAAATGACGAGGTATAAATCGGAGCACAAAGTTGCGGTAGCCCTGCTTGAGTTGGTGTTAAATTCCATCACTCCTGTAACTTACAGATATATCAGTAAAACTTTTTTCTTTTGGCAATTACTAATTGTATCCAACACTTTATATTTAGATCACATTAATCGAGTATACATTTATATATTGTGGTAGACAAATATTGTGTGTTTGAATGGAGGGAATGGTTCCCACTGCTGGGAACTGCCTTGCGGGGGGTGGGGGCGTCGCCAGTCCTAGCCCCGGCGCTGCCGTAAAGAGATTAGCAGACCGCCCTCGGCTTCCGTAGTCTCTCGACCGCTCTCCGCCGCCGCCAGGGGGCGTGGCCAGCGGGGGGGCTTTTCGCTTCGAGACGAGTTACCCTCACGCGGCGCCTCTTCCTACAGGTCTTCCACACGAAGAATTTCGTAGGAGACCAGGTTCCTTCTGTATCTATTTTGTTGTTCAGGAGACGCCACTTTTAGGCACGTATTCTGGCCGACTGGCATCAGTGCCTAGCACGTGTCATCTCCCGGACAGGCAAGTAGATACTGACTCCGGTCGCGGAAGCCTAGGCTTTCAAGTTCCTTCTGTGTGTCGGGAGGTCCTATGCGTTCGAGACAGAAGGGTGGTGGATTTTAGACAGTAGCTTTCGCTGGTTCGAATTCAGATTCTCTCTGGCGTAGAAATCTTGCGGCTGGATGCTCAGATTGTGAGTTTTCTGTGGTTTCGCCGAGCAATACCAGGCGAATGCCGTAGCAGAACCCTCACAAACAGGCCACGAACTGCGCGTGATCTTCCCTTCCTCATCCTTGCTTCCCTCTTCTCTGCTTACACTCGCACACTTCCACTCACTGCACCAAAATATCACGGAGCACTACATATCGGAAGACCATCTGGTGGATTAAAACAATGTTTGGCTTGGAGGGTGTGCCACGGCGAGTGAATCACCTGAAATTGACCCTGAGTAAACTGACGAGTAGGTCGGTGTCGGACCTTCCAGCGGAGGATGAAACCGCGTTACCCCAGGTAAAACATGCTCTACGCCCTCTGGACTATTGGACGAATTAATGACCGCGCCCCATAACCACTAAATACTCACTCACTTCTGTATTTACCTACAGAAAGTGACTGAAATTGCGTAAACCCGGCAACGCCATGAGCCTGGCGAGTAGATCGGCGTGGGACCTCACCTTCCAGCCATAGAGGAAACCCGGGTATAACATGCACTACGCCCTCTGGACTATTGGACAAATTAATTACCACACCCCATAACCACTAAACACTCACTCACTTCTGTATTTGCCTACAGAAAGTAACAGAAATTGCACAGTATGCGACAACGCCCACCTCTCTCCACCCTTCTGTCACCCACCCTCTAATTTTATTCCGCTCTTAGCGACGCGCCTCCCGCGCTCTGCAGAGCCTTCTCAACGCCGTCGGAACCGGGCGCGCGGGTCACGTGACGTGCGTGCACACTATTGGGAGGCGGGGGGGGGGGCGTCTGGCCGCGCCGCGCCGGCCGGTGCGTCCTCGTGCGAGAACGCGTGACTCAGTGGCCGGCGGCGGCGTGGGTTCGCGGCCCGGCGCGAGCGGCGCGGTGCGCCCAAGGTCGCGCCGACCGGCAGACGGAGCGCGGCGGGTCACGCCTTGCTGAAACAGCGCTCCCAGCGCCGGGGCCCGCGTGCGGGCTGCCGACGGCGACACACGCGGTACTTCCGTCACTTCTGGGAAGACGCGGTTCGCAGAGGAAAGCGCCGCCACCGGCCGGCCAGACCGACTCTCTTGGCCCCAGCTCCTTCCCCAGACGTCCACGCAAATAACAACAAACTTCTCCCTTTATTTATTTTTATCAGTATAAATTATCCGATAATGTTGGAGATATGATTGTATTTTTAATATTAATAATTTTATTTTTAAAATTAATATTTGTAATATTATTAATTTTATTGTATTAATTGTCCGATAATGTTGACGATATGATTATATTTTTTATGTTAATAATTTATATTAATATTAATATTTTTAATATTATTAATTTTATAGTATTAATTGTCCGATAATGTTGGCGATATTATTCTATTTTTAGTGTTAATAATTTTATTTTTAATATTATTAATTTTAAAGTATTAATTATCCGATAATGTTGGATTATTCTTTCTGCTCAACTGATACCTATGACGTTTGCGGACAACAGGGTTGGAGTTAACATTGAAACTTAACGTCTTCACAAAACATTTTTAATATTTATTATATTGTTAATATTCAACAATAAATTAAATTCCAATTGATGAAAAAACGAATATCAATTTTTTATTTGTTTAATTGTCTTAATATTTAAATAAAATTTCACAAAATGATAAACGAGGTTATTTAAATATAAAATTTAAAGATTATGAAGAGGACAGATGAAGCAGCACGTTCATATAGTATGAGAGTGCTTTAAATATTATGCGTTTTTACAAACGAGGAGATGTTGAATGTTGGAAGTGCTCCACGTTTAAAATGGGCCGTTTAAATCATTTGCCATCTTCTCTTGATTGTGCAGGAAACTTCGTGTTTGATCTCCGAATTTGACTTTTCTAAGTAAGGTAACGCACTGATGTTGATAGTAATAAATAGAAGGCCAACCATTTCTTAGATCACCAGGGTGCTCTGTTCGGCTCTTAGTACGAAACTAATATGTTTTGTAGAGCCTGAAGATAACGAGAGTTCATAAATACCTTTAATAAAGTAAAAAGATTTAATATTGTTTCCATAAATCTTTTACATAAAAATATTACAAATTTCATTTAATATAATTTAAATCATACAAGTTATTTTATCAACTTCAATTAACTTATGTTAAAATTTCAATTTCGTTTAACGTGATGATCGTACAAGAGACGTGTTCGTATATTTTATTCCGCAACTACTAAACAAGCTGTCAAGGCGGCCAGTTCTTGTTGATTAATCGAATTGTTGCTGTAATAGAGTTCATAATGATATACAGTCGACTCCGATTATAGAGAACTTCTGGGGACTAACATGTTTCGTTCACTATATCAGAGCTTCACTACATCCGATGATGTTAAAAATAAATGCAATTTCTCCACAATGATAGATTTTATTAATATAAAGATACAGCAAAATACGTTAACTGCACGAACTGAAAATTTCAATATCTATATTTTTATTATGTAAAAAATCAATAATCTTCAATTTTTGTATCGTACATTTTTTATTAGATCCTTCTCCAGAGTTCGTCCCCTCTCCCTACCTGATTCTGCATTGTCCTCTGTCTCTTAAGAGTCTTGACACCTTTCAATACCTCTTGCACTGTTGGAACGCCATCCCACTCTCGGAAGGCCCTTTTAATCGTGTCGGATAAGAGATCAAATTCATTTCCAGGTCTTATTTCCTAGGTTCACAGTAGCCGAGGTTCAGGTTCACTTTAGCCCACTCTTCTTATGCTTATTTGAAACGTAAGTGAAAAGGGACCAGTGATTTAAGTTCACTATAACCGAGGGTTCACTATATTCGAGTTCATTATAACCGGAGTCAACTGTACACTTCTTTACGTAGCATGATAATTCTTCAACCACTAGCCAGCGCACAACAATAATTTGAATTTTATCTCCATTCCCTTGTTCAACTAACGGTTGAGAAGTACCGGACGTCTTCGTCGTTATTCCGCTGCGAACATTGCTGCCGACGGTGCGAGAAGCGAGCAGCGAGCAACGCGCCCGCGCGGTTAAAAATTGAAATAATCCGCGCGGGCGGCGTATGCGGCGTCCATCGCGGTTGCGGGAGCCGATCGGATTTTATTAGAGCGGGTCGCCGTACCTCCCTCGGCCGCCAGTAAACCTTCCGCGGCTCTCTCTTCCTCGCTGCTTCCCTGCTCCTCGCGCAGGAGATGGGCTTCATTGCTCGCCACGCTCAATCCTGCTCAGCACTCGGGCTGTCGGGCTACTTCTTTTGTGAGAAAATATCCTCTGATTGATTAATGAGGATTACTGTTACGTTGTTCCTGGATGATGGTCTGGTAAATAAAAAGTGTGCTCGTTTGCCAACCTGATCAACAGTACATGAATATCGTAACAGTAATTAATAAGTGGTTTGGAAAATGCAATCAATATAATCACGAATACAACATTGCAGCGTATTAATAACGATTATGTCGAAAACTATGTATTCACAAATACAACTTTTAAACATGTAATTCGTGCTTGATTTTATTTAAACTTTTTTTGTTATTTTTTAAGGTTTAAGTGACCTACACAGAGAACGTCGGAATAAATTTATAAAAAAATCAAATAAATATTTGTTTTTCATGATAAAAAATGTGACCAAGCAATCTACAACAGATATTTTCTTACCCGATAATTACTTAGTGCAAATTTTCTAGTTTTTTCTTGTATATGTACTGAGACTCGCGTCTTCTTTCTAATTCAGAAACACTTTCAAAGGATTGTTCTCGGTATGTCTTATTCATGTCTTTTGAGTCCGAGATGGTTCCAAGAAGAGGCGAGATGAAAATTACTTCTTAGATTCATTATGACGTCAACAAATTTTCTAGGATTCACACTTCTGAAATGTCTAATAATCATCTGATGCATTTTTGTATGAATATTTTCTTATGTATTTTGCTGTGTGAGTTTCTTTCTAGTTTAATGTACAAGATGATAAACTCAACAGTCGTAAATTGAAAACTTCTTGTAATAACAATTATCCTTGCATGTCTGTTTCTGACGAATGGCATTTATTGATATTCCTCTTAAATTTCAAATTCAAATATATTTTAGAAGCGATACCATTTCAATGAATTTTACGCCCACATAAGACCAAATGTGTTATCCTTTGCCTCATGCCTACAATACTAGACGTTGTGCAGTAGTAAGAAATTGTGCAAAGACTAATAATCAGAAAAAATATAATTCTTTTTTAAGTACTGTAATGAATTTTTTAATAATGTTATCCAAGATATTTAAGAATTATCTTTTAAAATCTTGCTGTGATAATGAAAATAAGCGAATCGTAGAGTGAGTCTCCAATAACTGATCAGTGTACCTTGATAGTCATACTATTATATTTAAGGGTCAAAATAATAAAATGTTAATAATTCCTTAATTTATCAGTATATTCCTGGAATCTTATTGTTCTGGCCCCTTCTTAATTTTCCCCTTTCGTTGTAGAAAGCGCCTCCCCTCCGGTGCCTTGGCGCCAGCCCTGCGTCTGCGAGCCCTTCCCGCCAGCGACGAAGGCGGAGCTCCACTCTGCCGCCGTCTTCCCTTCCCTTCCCTTCCCTTCCCTTCCCTTCCCTTCCCTTCTTCCCCACGAAACCCGCGGCCGCCACTAATAACGCTTATTGTGTTTCCGAACCGCACCGGCGCGGCGCTGCGAAACGACCGGGCGAGCCGCCTCGCCTCCCCCCGCCCACTCGCCCGCGCGGGCGAGCGCACTCGCCCACCCGCCCAGAGACGGACTCCGGGCTTCCCTCCTGGAACACAACAAACTGACATACATCGCCGTATATCTTTCGTCTATGGCTCCACCTCCAACCGCCTGCCCCGGCCCGCACCCCCCTCCCCGTCTTTCTCTCTCTCTCTCCCTCTCGCCATTCCACCCCTTCAGATGCCATCCATCCATCCTTTACGGCCGTGGCGCGGCGCGAGGCGGCGTATCTCTGTTGCTCCAGTAGCATCTCGCGTCTATCCATCCCTCTCGCCCGCGAGCAGCCTTCACTCTAAAAGCATGCACACGATATATAGAGGGACATTATGTCAGGGGGAACAGATGTATAAAATAAATATCCAAGCTGTATGCTTGCTCTCCTCCAAGCCATGATTCCGGAATCGCATAAATCAGGGTAAGGGATGGAGGAGTAGGAATAGCGGGAGGAGGTAGCCGGCGGAGGAGAAAAGAGGACGGTGGAAGCGTGGAGGTAAGGTGGAGTGCGGAGGAGCCCGGGTGGACGAGCGAGGCGGGGCGAAACGCGCAGCTTCCAGAGTGCTCGCGCTGTAGTAGAGAAGTGTCGGCTATGCGTCGACGCCGCCGCCACCGCGGAAAAAGAGAGAGTTTCTCCACTTTCTTCGTCTGGCACGCACACATCCTCGTCGCGAGCTGCGCTGTCCGTCCCCCTGCCCCCCTCCCCGCTCTCTTTCACCCCCTCGGCGGCCCCATCCCCCTCCCCGCGCCCCGCCGCCGCCACCAATCCCCTTCTCCGACTAAAAGCACAGGTGTCCAGCATCTATCTGAGTCGCACAAAGATGGAAAAGCCATCCTGGTTGTCAAAAACTTGTAAAATATTGGCCGTTCGGTTTTCTGCCATTTTGAAGCCCTCCGCCTCCTCGCGTCCGCCTGTGCTCTTGCGCCTCTCTCTCCCTGCCTCCCTCCCTCTCCCTCTCACCCTCCCGAAAGCTTCGGCGGCGGCGGCTGCAAGGGGCGGCGGCGGGCTATAGGCGATGTGGCAGGCGGCGGTAGCAGTCTGTTTGCTACACAATGCTCTCGAATGAGCCCTGATGAATCGCCGTACGCGAAAGATTTATGTCCGAACCAAGAGTAAATTGTGTGTGTGACTGCAATGTGTGTGCTGCCGCGTAGCTGCTGCTACCACTGCTGCTCCAGCGGGCACTACCGCCTCCGCCGGCGACGCCGCCACCGCCTCCTCCTCGGCTACTTCACTTACCCTCTCTTTTTCTCTCTTTCTTTCGCGCCCTCTCCGTCGCTCCCGCGTTTCCTCTGTCTTGCGCCTCGGCGGCTCCTCCCAGCTCGTTTCCGCCACGCCCCCTGCACGGAGACGGGGACGGCGGTGGGTGTGGAGGACGGGCCGGCGAGGAGTTGGACGAGAAGGCGGCGTTGAGAGTGGCGGACGTGGTGTCAGGGGCGGCGGCGGGGCGGAGGGGATGTTGGCGGGGGCGACGACAGTGGCGCGGGTGGGGGCGGCGGGTGAGGGTGGATGAGGTAGTGAGAGGCGGTGAGAGGCGGCGAGGGCGTTGGGGGCGGCGGAAGTGTCAACGATGTCGAGACGCGGGTGGGTTCGGGGGTGCCATGGCGGAGGGAAGCCGAAGTTGGCGGCCGGGGCGTGTTTTGTCTGGGCGGGGCAGGGGGGTCAGCGGGTCGTCAGAGGTAGGGGTAGCAGCGGGTTCGCAAGAGTGTTGCGTTGTGGTGGCGGTGGCGTGGAGGGTGCGGAGGAGCCGGAGATATCGGCGACAATGGCAAGCAACAATGAGATCCAGGCGTGGGTGAAGAACCAGGAGTGGTGACGGTGGTTAGGACATGTGCGGAGGCAACAGGAAGACGACAGGGGGAGTAGAGTACCGGCGGTGTTGGGTGTATCTGTGGTAGCTGGAGGGGCGATGGGTACAACGCCTACGAGTGTATCGGACCGAGGGAAGGGCAGAAGCGGCGGGGATGTCGGCGCGCGCGTGTGGTTTCGGTAGCGAGGTGACGATGGTGGCTGGGGCAGCAGGAAGATGCCATAGCACGGTGGCGGCGGCGGGGAGATATGGGAGTAACGGCTTAAACGGGACGAGAGCGGGACAGACAGGAACCGTGAATGGGATCGAGTCGGGGGCTGTTTTAGCGGCGGGGGTGGGAGCCGCTGGTGTGGACGGCGGCTGGGGCGAGAGGGGAGGTGAGGGCTACTGGGTCGGGTACACCCGGGGGCGGGACGCGGGCAGCAGGAAGACATCAGAGGGTAGTGGTGGTGGGTGTATGAGTTGTGGCGGGGAGACACGGCTTAAACGGGTCCGCGGGTGGGGCAGAGGCGGATGGGATGGCGGCGTCGACGGGAAGCGTCAGTGAGGGCGAGTCTGGGGCTACTTCGGCTGTGGGGGTGGGAGCCGCGGGTGAGGACGGCGGCCGGGTCCAGCGCGGGGGGGCAGGAGCGGTGCGTTGCCCGGAACGGTGGCGGGGGAGCGGGGCGGGGTGGGGACGGGGCGGGGGCGGGTCGGGGAGGGGGCAGGGTGAGGGGGCGGGTGAGGCGGGGACCGAGCGGGGATGTATTTCGGGGCGGGGACGGTGCTGAGCGGGGACGGTTACGGGGGCGGTGCGGGTGCGGTGCGGGGACCGAGCGGGGGCGGGGCGGTGGTGGGGCGGGGCTGTGCGGTGCGGGGGCGGGGCGGGACGGAGCGGGGTGGGGCGGGACGGTACGTTGCGGGGTTATGTGTGGCGGGGGCGGGGCCGGGGCCGGGGCGGCGAGGGCGCCGCGCAGTATGTTCCAACTCTCCATCCTTCACCGCGCGCATTCGTCAATACCCTCGTGCGGAGTGGGGCGCAGCGGGGCTCATTACCGCCGACTTCCGGGCGTCCGCCCCGCGCTCTGGCGCCCGCTGCGGAAGACACGCGCCGCGCCGCTCGGGCCACGCGGCGTGGCAGGCCCAGCCATATGAGCCGACAGCACACAGGGATTAGTGCAATTGCTTCGTTGCGACCTGTCAACGCCTCGCTACGAATACTCAACCACTTGAAATTAGTTGGTGAATCTTTCTAGGATAATGAAATTTTCGTATTTTATAACTACTGCTCTGTGCGGTTATCCAAATCTCTTTTTATTATATGTAATTGTCAACATACGTTACATAAAATTCTTAAAAAATCTTTTATTGACGCATGTACTTCTCAGTATTTAACGTCTTGAAAAATTATTAATTTTTAATTACATTATAGTTGTATTCGATGTTTGACGAGATCAATGAACGTGTTTGGAGTTTAGATGTTTCGATTTTTTTCCTAAAAATTCGGAACAAAACATGTCATATCATCTGTTACTCGGAAGAGGATTTGGCAAGTCGAAATAGGGTTTTATTGTTAACAAGTGTACTTGCCTATTTTAACAACAAACGGTTAGAAAATACAATTTTAATTACTGATTTTTACATCTATAATACACTTACTAATTTTTTTTAATTTACCCAAGTTTAACGTATTATTGAGAGAAGTATGTTTTCTTGTTTTTTTTTTAAATTGACAACACAGCTCATAAACAAAATAAAGTCGACCTGATGTACATCGATAAAAAATAGACAAAATTTATTTTAATTTTGTTTGTAATTTAACAATATAATTTTATGTTGAAATCAATACATAAATAGGAGATCAAAGAGATCATCAAAGTTTGATAGCCAATTACTTCCTTCGCGAAACGACAATTGTAATTCGTCAAAGACGATTATCAACATGTGAAATCTATGAATATACGTATCATTGCCAATGAACATTTCTTATTTCCACGCGTAGTATTTAAAGCGCATCCCAATCGCCTGGCTCTCGCCCTCGCGTTCAAGTCCAGCGCCCAACGAACCGCGGGTCCCCTTCTGCTCGACGCTGTCTCGGGGGCGGTCGGGGCTCAGATGGAGCGAGCGGGGGCGGGGGAGGGGGTGCGCGGGGCCCTCACGCTTTGCGGTGACCGGATGTGAACTCCCACCTCCCCTCCCCTCCTCGCCCCTCCCCTCGCTGCCGTGTGTTCCCCTCAACCACTCGACTCCGCCCGCTCTCTCTAAACGCACGTAGACAGCATGATGAATGGAAATGCTGCAGCGATGAGAAGCTACTGTACCGTTTGCAGCTTCGCGGCCGCGTCGCCCCGCGGCGCCCGCGCCTCGCCCGTTTATCCGCTCGCCCTCTCCGCCCTCCCCTCACCACTCTCCACCTTTGCCTCCTCCTCCTCCTCCTGTTGGTTCTTTTCACCAGCTGGAGTGCGATTCATGGCGTCAATTTCGGGTGCCGTCAACTTTTTTTCTCATCCACTTCCCTATCTCTTCCTCAATTCTTTCCTCCGATTCTCGTAATCTCTCTGCTTCGTTGCTTCCTCTTCTTCTTTCTCCTCGTCCTGTTGATTCTTTTCACCAGCTGGAGTGCGATTCATGACGTCAATTTCGGATGCCGTCAACTTTTTTTCTCATCCACCTCCCTATCTCTGCCTCAATTCTTTCCTCTAATTCTCGTAATCTCTCTCCTTCGTTGCTTCTTCTTCCTTCTCCTCGTCCTCTTGGTTCTTTTCACCAGCTGGAGTGCGATTCATGGCGTCAATTTCGGGTGCCGTCAACTTTTTTTCTCATCCACTTCCCTATCTCTTCCTCAATTCTTTCCTCCGATTCTCGTAATCTCTCTGCTTCGTTGCTTCCTCTTCTTCTTTCTCCTCGTCCTGTTGATTCTTTTCACCAGCTGGAGTGCGATTCATGACGTCAATTTCGGATGCCGTCAACTTTTTTTCTCATCCACCTCCCTATCTCTGCCTCAATTCTTTCCTCTAATTCTCGTAATCTCTCTCCTTCGTTGCTTCTTCTTCCTTCTCCTCGTTCTCTTGGTTCTTTTCACTAGCTGGAGTGCGATTCATGGCGTCAATTTCGGGTGCCGTCAAGTTTTTTTCTCATCCACCTCCCTATCTCTCCCTCAATTCTTTCTTCCAATTCTCGTAATCTCTCTCCTTCGTTGCTTCCTCTTCTTCTTTCTCCTTGTCCTGTTGATTCTTTTCACCAGCTGGAGTGCGATTCATGGCGTCAATTTCGGGTGCCGTCAACTTTTTTTCTCATCCACTTCCCTATCTCCCCCTCAATTCTTTCTTCCAATTCTCGTAATCTCTCTCCTTCGTTGCTTCCTCTTCTTCTTTCTCCTCGTCCTGTTGATTCTTTTCACCAGCTGGAGTGCGATTCATGGCGTCAATTTCGAGTGCCGTCAACTTTTTTTCTCATCCCCCTCCCTATCTCTGCCTCAATTCTTTCCTCTAATTCTCGTAATCTCTCTCCTTCGTTGCTTCTTCTTCCTTCTCCTCGTTCTCTTGGTTCTTTTCACTAGCTGGAGTGCGATTCATGGCGTCAATTTCGGATGCCGTCAAGTTTTTCTCCCATCCACCTCCCTATCTCTCCCTCAATTCTTTCCTCCGATTCTCGTAATCTCTCTTCTTCGTTTCTTCGTTTCTTCCTCTTCTGCTTTCTCCTCGTTCTCTTGGTTCTTTTCACCAGCTGGAGTGCGATTCACGGCGTCGATTTCGGATGACGCCAACCATTTTTGCCATCCACCTCCCTATCTCCACCTCAATTCTCTCCTCCATTTCTCTTCTCCCTCCATCGTTGTTTCCTCTTTTTTCTTCTCCTCGTTCTCGTGATCCTTTTCATCAGCTGGAATACGACGCACACTTCGGTTGCTGCCACCTTCTTTCCCCATCTACCTCCCTTTCTCCTCCTTATTTCTCTCCTCCTATTCTCGTTCCTTTCCTCCTTCGTGTCATCGCCTCCTCTCGCCACTTTCGCCATTTCGTGCCTCGCTCTTCCGCATTTGCGCGTGGTTCAAGTGGGACATAGACATTTCTCGGCTCGGGCCCTGCCTCCTTTCGCACATTCTTCTCCCGCGGGTACTTTTGCACCTCCATTCTCCTCCTTTTTTGTTGCTTCCTCCTCTTGCTGTTTTCAGCTTTTGTCGCTCATCACTTGGACCCTTTCCTTCCAACACACGCACACACATACATTCTGTCCGACTCGTAACCCGTTTAATGTTCTTTCTCATATTCTCTTTTATCTTTTTCCTCCTTCTTCTCCTCCTCCTACTACTAGTTCTCGGAGACTGCACTGCCAAACTGCCTTTACCAACGGATACATTCTACTTCTCCCAATTTATCCCTCCCTCTAACCCTCTTGCTTTCTACTTCCCTTCTTTTCCTCCTGCTCTCCTCTTTATCTTCGTTCTCTTCGACTTCCTCCTCCGCCTCTTCTTGATCTCGTATCGAGTCGGAAGCAAGGCGTATATCCGCAAACCTATCCTCCCTCCCGCTTCCCTCTTCAGTTCCCCTTCCCAACCTCCTCCTCCTCTTTTGCGCTCTCATCCTCCCCATCCAACCCCATCCCCTCCCTGCCGTGAGTGTGTCGCGGAGCGTTTATCCGCGGCGCTCCCTGTCCCCCCTCTCTGTCCTCCTCCTGCGCTCGGCGCGGCGCGGCGGTCGGAGTGCGACGGAACACAATGGGCTGCGGTTCACTGTCGGGCTATCACTCTGAATAACATTTGCGTGCTTGGCGTCGTTCGTCTCTGTCGGCGACCGGCCTCCTTTTCCCACCGAAGCAACCCCCCTCCCCGCTCCCTCCCCCGCCCCCCGTCGCCGCCCGCAAACCGCTCATGACGCGGCGTCGCGACATCCCAGTGCCGGCTGTGGCGCCCTCTCTAGTGCGTGACGAAGCGGGAAAAGAAAGTTTGCTCACGTGTTTGATTGATTAGTGATCCCGGGCGCGACAGCTGATAAAAGAATTATTCCCGTAAGTGTAGTGCATGTTTTCCTCGCGTGAGTTGGCTGTCATCTTCCTCCGTTGGATAACGAGATCCGCTGTCGACCTATGTCGACTGGCGGAAATTTTCCCCAACCAGGTATCTCCCACCAGCTGGGAATCGACCCATTTGCTCATGTGTTCGCAGCACTTGGAGACAAATAGTAAAATGTGTCGTCTCTGGGCCCAATTTCTGTAATACTTCTCGAATCTAGAAATTGCCGAATTTTCGTATGTGAATATAAATAGTAAAAAATTTAAATGAAGTTATAGAGAAACTGTGGTTGTCCTGATCATTTCCGAGCAAATGAGGGAGCAGTAACCTTTAAAAGAGGCCAAAGATCGGGCACGATCATCACTTTTCTTCCTGTCTTCCTGTTGCCCTCCCATCCCGCTCCCCTAATCCATTTTGGGGATCTAAGGAGGAGTATATCCTATACTTTTGCCTTATAACCGACATACGCCGACCGGGAACAGACCCACATCCCACAGTGGATTGAACATGACCCATAATAATGAAACATACAGAAATGTTCGAAATTATTTCGAAAACCCTTCAAAATTTACGACACTACAAATTATATTACGCGACTGATTCTGGTAAATTTCCCTCTGAGTTTTAAAATTTAGAAATATGTTAAAGGTAAATATTACACCCATTTATTTTTTTCACATATATTAATGTAATACTAAGGGGAGTGCCGAGCACGCGCAATAAACGTTTTCCAAAATAACAAATTCCCTTCCGAAAGATTCGAGATATGAGAAATGTGCGAATATTATACATTTGGAACCTACAAGCCAAAGAAAACCAAAAAAATACACTTTAGCTTCCTGTTTCTATATTACAATTTTCTGTAGGATATGCTGATCTTTAACGGTCCCTAAATTCATGTTAAAATAAGTTAATTTTAACGAAGGAAATTTTAATTTATTGTCATTTTCTTTAAAAAATATAAACACTGAAACTCTTCGCTTAATACTTATTGATACTTATGGTCAATACTATGAGTGCAATCTTATTGACGCTTTCTAGCAAGAATGGGATCCCTCTGATCTTACCGCTCTGGAGTCATCTCCATTAAAGTGCTTTGCAATATACCCTCCTGCTGGCGGTCCCTTTCTCACAGATAAAAATCGTGAAAATTGTAAGAGGTTCGGGGGGGGAGGGCAGGGCGACGGGGGAACAAAGGCGGTACTTTATGACGTGCACTTGGGGGCATAAAATGCGAAAGCAAGGCCAGGAACAGGCGGCAGGCGGCGCCCGCGGTTAGGAGGGCGGCTTCCGGTTGTTACCGGAAGACGCGAAACGACGCCGAACCGCCTTTACCTGCAGCAGACCTCTCGCCGCCGCCGCCGCCGCCACTACCTTCGCAATCAGCGACCCACTTTGCCCTCTCTTCATGGCTTCTGCACGTTATAGGTTATATACGGGTGTCCAGGGAGGAAACAACGAAACTTCGAAAATAAATCAATTTTAGTCATATTTTGACTAAAAAAACTTCGATATTTGGAACGGCTGAGCCCAAATAAGCACTTAAAAGTTGATTTGAAAAAATGCTTTCTAAGAAAAAATTTTCGTTTCAGAAACCTGTAAACACTCCAGAAACATGTATATTGTTTATTATTTACAAAAGAAATTAATATATTTGTTCATAAAGAAAAATTAACAAAGAAATTATATAGCACTCAATTTACACAATTCAATTGCTTTTTTTATTTGTGTTAATTTTTCTTTCTAAACAAACATATTCTTTTCTTTTGTAAATAATAAACTGTTTACATGTTTCTAGAGTGTAGACATGGAAAGTATTTTTTCATGCCCACTTTTGAGTGATTATTGCAGCTCCATTTGAAATTTCGAACGAGTTTATTTGACAATATGTGCTTAAAATTGACTCAAGAGCTTATTTTCAAAGTTTTGTTGTTTCCTCCTTGCACGCTCTATATATACGTTGGTATATAAGGTTACGTTGAGATTTCCTTCCAGTACTGCTGCAGTGTTCTGGTATTATTGAATAATATTTTCAAATCTCGTGCAAATGAATGAAATTGTTAGACAAGCATTGCTTTTATTCATAAACACACAAGCACGGTTATTGATTCTGGAAAGAAATGTAGATATTTTCCATAAACAAAAAGTCGGTCGGAGGAAACGTTGACATAATAGTCGATTGCAAATTAACCAAACGTATTAATATGTAAAACTTTATAGAAATAGAAGTGAGCAGACCATGGAAATAATGGAGTTATGTGAAAATGATGTTGGCTACAAAACTATACCAGACCAATGAAAAAGAGGAAATTTCGATAAAACTTGAATGCGGTAAAAGAATTTAATGTGAGTGTGCCCTAATATTAATGAAGCAGGAAATAAAAAACTTAATATTATATTGATTAATTTTAAACTGATAGACAGCAAAAGAACTAAAAAAAAATCCTTCATTAATTTCAGCGCAGATCAAAGAAACGAAATGTAACTTACAGTGCGGGTTTGGTAAAACCGATTCACTTAGCACTAAAAATAAATCCACATTTGTAAGACTCCTGTTTTTTTTTTCATTTTCCTACTAGTCGTAGGTGTTGTTTATAAGTTAAAACCTTTATAGTGTAAGGTTTGCTTTAAATCATGTCTATTTTAAAATCCTCCCAAAATGTAAAATTGCTTTAATCAACACTGTTACTACCTCTTAATTGTTACACTCAAGCACATCTTCCCGCCTTAATTCCGCAATGAACACATCAGGCGGCTCCTCTCTTGTAACCACAGCCACACCAGCACCTCGGCCGACACCACCGCCACCACCTTCACCATCGTCGGCGTTTTCACGCAGCAAGTTGTACGGATTGCAGTGCATGCGGGATGAGTCTCCTCGTGCTAGCGGGCGCTTGGGCGCGGGCGGGGGCGGGGGCGGGGACTGGGGCGGGGAGGACGTGGGGCGGGAAAGTCTTTAACAGCAGCTAAGAGAGTTACTGGCATGTTTGTAATTCAGTCGCAAACTTTGTTCAGCAAGTGTTCGCTTGCTCGTCCGTGCCGGTTCCGCCGCCTTCGCTTCCGCCGACTCCTTCCCCCCCCCCCGTCCCCTCTCGCCCCCCCTCTATGCCACCATCGCTTTCGTCGGCTCCCGCGCTGCCTCACTCCGCTGTGGCCAGAACTGTCATCAGTGTCTAATCGTGTATTTTGTCATCGTCACTCCGATCGTTGTTAGTAGATCCATTGACGTTCAAGGTCATCGCCACACAATTGCGAATATCGCTCCCATGCTGCAATTGTTTACATCACCAACAACAATGATGCTATCACCTCTACTCAGCTCCGTCGTCTCTGAACCCTACCTCTAACTTTACCCTCACCACCGTCACCACCGTTTCTACAACAAGTTTGGGCATCATTTTTGTCCCCGACATCGTCTTTCTCATTGTCAATTTCTTCCGGCCACAACAACCGCCACTATCATCACCCTGGTCACCTTGGCCCCGTCATTTTTCTTACAACCATTTTCCCTTTCCTCAACTCCACAGTTAAAACCTTTTTCCTCATTACATGATTTTTTCCTTGCCGCTTTCAGGCAGGTCACCCTTGTTATCATTATACCAAAGAGGGCTAGGGCTATTTTGATGTAGACACTTCAAAGTAATTATGAGCGCATTTCATGACTTCACGATATCTAGTAGCCATGCTGAGTGTGTCTAAAATGCTTTTGTCATCATTGGAGGTATTATTTTCGGAATTAGTTTGTTCTTAGATATTCAAATATACAATTAAGGTTGAATTAGGAATATCATTTCCTGCCTTTAACATCATCACAATGAAACCAAGACCCAGGTTATTTTAATTTTAGATACATTTTATACTTCCTACAAATATAATTTTTCTAAAACATTATTAAGTGGAACAAATTATATTCGAAAAAGTTACTTTTATGTCTTGTTACTCTGTATATTTAAAAAAAATATGCAGCATATTTCCTCCTTCCAAGGGGCGTGTGTATTAGTAAAATTCTAGAGCTTACACATACAACATCATCATTATAATGTTCTTTCACAGAAATTTCTTATTTTAATCAGTTTCTCCAACAGCGGCTTCAAACATTTTACAAGCAAATACAATATGTATTCCTAAATCTCTATTGTATTCTCTACTAAATTCTGTTCTAAAACATTATTGTATTCTCTCCCTTATCTCACACGCGCACGCCCAGATTCCGCCAAGTTTACTTACTGAAGCTCCAAATTCGAAAACCCTTCTTGTGGCAAAACACGATTCTCGGCCCCTCCCACACATACGATTGTGGAAGTGACGGCTTCGATTCTCGTGGTTACTTCCAAATTGCTGTAATTGAAGGGAAGAGAGTTGTCGTAATAAAGAGTCTCATGGGAAACCTCGCATGGGATTTTGTTTGCGTGAAACTGAATTAAGCACACTTCTGCTCGTGTTTCAAGTTAATGAATTTTAGCCAATCAGACTATTGGGCGTCAGCAGCTGTTGTTAACACTTCGGTCGTTAGGGTGATGTCGCGCTCAGACTTAGTTTAGAATAAGGGCGCTCGTTTTGTCTGATTTTATAGACCTAAGTTACACACTTTTCGGAGCAAATTATCATTAAATCTGGCAAGTTTTGATTCATTCTCAGATGTAAAATAAACGAAAATAATTTCGCTTTCCATTAGACTTATAAGTCTTTTTTAAGTTTTAATAAAATCTCAGTTCTACACTACAATTACATATTACGTTATTTACTAAATTTTAGATACTATCGCGCAGAAAACTTCAAAGCATTTACATTACACCTGTCTAAGGCACATACTACTACACATAAATTACTCGAAAAACCAAGATCATCATATCATGTCCTATAAAAGAGATTGTTCCATGTCGGTTAGTTTTCCAATCGCATCCCAATAGTGAACTGACGTATTATGGAGATATGATTTATAATCACATAAAAGGAGTTGTACTTTGCACAGAATACTCTCTTGAAATATTGTTCTCTTTGGACGTTTTCATTAGAGTGGCGTGTGTGCGAAGTCCTTTCAAAGTCTGGAAATTGTATGTTGGAAATAATTTAGGGTATGTCTTTACGATGCTTTTTAACCCATCGTTTATGTCACTGATGTGTTTTTCTTTGTTCGCAGGTAAGTAGCGGAGACAATGGCCCCTGAGTGCTGGTGCTACTTCTTGGGTAATATTGCAACGAAATATCACTTTCCTTTGTCCGTGATTGAAGTTTGAACGTATGATGCCGTTCTTTTTATTTCGTGGAGTGCTCTTGAACGTCAGAATCTAGAAGCATTGCAAGTGCGAGTATTTAATTAGAAGGGACTGGATGGATACATCGACGTAAATGTCCTTTTTATGGACGGGAGCTTTTAATAGAATCTCTGCTAGAATCTTGGCGTGATTTTTTGATATTGTCTTGATGTATTCGTGTCTTTTCTTGAATTTCACAGTTGAAAAATGGAACTAATAGAGCATTAATTGGTAGAATTAATGTGCTTTTATTCCGTGTTAGTAGATCTTTCACAGATCGTATACATAATAAAGAGTAATAGTAATAATAATAATATATTAGATAAATAATGTACAATATGCTAGAAAATATGTTTCTCATAATAAATCATGACAAATGCAGTGTAGAGATGTTTTCATTTTTTTAAATATTATTGAAGATCAAAGAAAAATGTTTGTTAGATATGAAGATTTATTGGTTTTGGAAGATAGCGATTGTTTCTGTTGTGCTGTTTTGAAAGTTCAGGTTATGTAAATTATATTCAACTAACCGTAAAGTTCTCGAAAAATAAATTATCAATAAAACGTAAACTGCTGAAAATAACAGTTATCAATCTTGATTGAACGTTTCAATTTATTTCTTCATTTAATGACGATCCTGGTGCTAGTTGAGACATTTATAAGAGTCTTAGAACGGAATATAAACGGATGATCTAGGAACATAAAAATGTTTTCTTTCCTTTTGCTTCTAGGCTTTATTTTTCTTCTACAAAGTATGAAGACTACCAAGTGTTGAAATAGTTGCCTCTGAAAATTAAATATACTTCAGTGGAGGCTCGATATTTGAAAAAATGTTAAGGAACAATAGTGAATTCCATTTCTTTTGTGCACCATGCTGACGAGGTAGTTCGCCTGGAAACGGAGTTTGTTGACTCTTGTCATCAACATCGGTCTACAAGAAAAGTGAACCATAAAGGTTCAACAATATTTGTAGAAAAGAGTAAAAAAGCGAATTATCAAGATTCTTATTGACAATTATTTGTTTAGTGGCGGTACATTAATACCTTTGAATAAAAGGAAGGAGAAAGGGAAAGAACACTAATTTTGAGATGTAAAAGA
Source organism: Teleogryllus occipitalis (assembly GCA_011170035.1). Lineage (NCBI taxonomy): Eukaryota > Metazoa > Arthropoda > Insecta > Orthoptera > Gryllidae > Teleogryllus > Teleogryllus occipitalis. Next base: position 12,580 of record BLKR01005978.1, on the reverse strand, counting down.
ATTCAAATTAACCGGGTTCGTATTATCAGGAATCAAGCTGAGGGTTAAAGACGCCGAGGATCAAGTTCTAGAGGTTCGAGTTGCCGGGGTACGAGTTATCGGGTTCGAGTTATTGAGATTCGAATTGTATAAGTTCAGATTATCGGTGTGTATCCTCTAGATTATAGAACTCAGGTATCGAATTACCGGGATTCATGGTTACATGTTGAAGTTATTGTCCACAACTTATTTGGATTCGAGTTATGAAGTTGCGCCGTCTTCTGTTGGGAGCGCTGTCCGTGTGGGAGGCCCCGTCTCCAGCACCGACCGCGAAGCCGCTCTCCGCCGGAGCGAGCGGGAGCGGGAGCGGGAGCGTGGCAAGGGGTGGGGAGGGGAGGGGGAGGGGATGCGGGGGCGGATAACTGCCGGGCGGGCGGCGACGCGCTCGCTGCGCAGGATAGAGATATCGCTGACGCGGCGGCGGAGCAGACGCTGCAGGCGAAGGGGGGGGGAGGAGATACTTCGCGAGGGTGGCGCTGCGGCCGTGGGGGCGGGGAGGGGACCCAAGTGTTCTTCGCCGGACACCGAGACGGTGATGGTGTTGGGGGAGACAAAGATTCCACTGGTTGTTTTATATTCAGTACTATATTAATGTAAATTCGAGTGGGGTTGCTGAAGAGGATGCCTTAGGGCCTGAATGTGGCTATATACCTAGTATTGCTAGGAAGGTCGAATGGATTAAGTGAATTCTAGGTGTGGGGACGACCGTCTAAGATGCTGCCGCGCCGCCTTTGGGTGTCAAAGTTTAAATCTGTATCAAAGACGGACCTGGTAAAGTAATGGGGTCTTTCAGACCGAGAATCTCCTATTTCGCCTAACTTTCATTCTATCATTGTTCCATTATTATTATTATTATTATTATTATTATTATTATTATTATTATTATTATTTCGGAGGGTGATAGAAACGAAATTTTTTACTGCGTCATGTCTATACTGTCAGTAGGCAGGGAGAAAGCAGCCAATGTGGGTTACAAGGGCTGTCGTCCTCAAGGGAGGAAATTCTTTGACCGTCATGCGGTAATTGTCGCGGTGGTGCGGTTGTCCAAAGAGGAATTATTCTTCGAGAACTGAAGGCGATGAAAGCGGTAGACACGACAAGGTAATGATGATACCTGTATAATGGTAGTACAAATAATTCCAGAACAATTGAAATCGCAATCAGAGTTGAGGTCAGTACCGGAATTGGTGGAGGTTGTGAATCATATTGAAACACACACACATGACGGAAAGACAAAGCCATTGGTAAGACCGGTGATACTTTTAATTGGCGTTCTGGAATCAATGGTGACAAAGGTTATAGGAAAAGGGTCTCTACGCAAGTAGGGACTCAATAGTCACGAAGTTTACAACAACAGAACGATAACGAAGCAGGTAGCGGATGAGGCAGACCTACTAACGGATGTCAAGGACCAAGGAAAGGGAAAGGTAACGAAAGAAAGAAAGAAAGAAAGAAAGAAAGAAAGAAAGAAAGAAAGAAAGAAAGAAAGAAAGAAAGAAAGAAAGAAAGAAAGAAAGAAAGAAAGAAAGAAAACGAAAGGAAGAAAGAAAAGAAAAAAGAAACAACGAAAGAAAGAAATTAAAGTAAGGCTTCCCTTTTATATGAATTGAAGCTTACCATTGGTGGCGTTTTTATGAGAACATCGTGTCAAGTGACCTTTTTTTACCAAAGAGAGTTCATTATTGGATATTTTTGTACGTCACGTAAAATATTTTGTATTAAAATCATTTGCGTATGTAGGCCGAGAAAAAAATCTTATCTTTCTTATCTTTTACATCAAAATAATGTTAACGAAATGTTTGTCTTGATCAGCTGTCCGGAGATGAATAACGTCATCTGGTTTTGATATTCCATTTCAAAATAATTTTATGAAATGCGCTCCGTCTTCTTTTTTTCTTTCTTGACGACGTAGTTTAGCAACATCAGTAGTGGAGATGATGAAAGCACTGGATATCATCTGGGCGATCTTCTTGGTGATGGAGTCGGCGACACTTTTTTGAGGTAATAAAGATGACTACGCCAATGCTAGCTGTGATAGAGACGTCCTTAAAAGGTGAAGGTAGAGAAATCGGTCATCTTTGAGACGGAAGTGGTGTTGATCCCAGATGTAATGCAGGTGAGATCTCAGTTAAGATTTAAGCGGAGTTGACAATGATTCTATTGCTGATGGAAACAATGAAGGTGAAGATCTCAGTTGTGTTGGAGGCAGTGGCGATAGAGAAGTGATGGAGGAGACGGAGATTTGTGGAAATGGAACTGGGGAAGAACTGAATGAAGAATTTATCTGTGCTGTAGGCAGTGAAGATTGCTGATGTGAAGGAGACGCGATCTCAGTGGAAATAGAGTCGATGATGCCAAATAATCTCTTGCTAGAGGCGATATCGAAGTTGTGATGGAGTCAGTGATGATGGAAAAGTGATGGAAAAGACAGAGATCTTTGGCAATGGAGGCAACGATTCTCTAGGCACTGGAGATAACTAATGTGAGATAAGACTTATGCGGGTTCTTAATGTAGATCGGAATTGCAATGGCGGCAGGGTCGATCTCAGCTATCTCTCGATGAAGTCGACTAGGATCACACTGGTGACGGAGGCGACAGAATAGATGTGATGCTGGAGGCAACAATGATGTAGACAGTGCGACGAGAATGAAGCGTGTACTCAGTTCTTAATGAAGATCGAGGGAATGGTAGCAGCGATTCTGTGTCCGACGGCGACGATTGGAATTTCAATGATGTCAGGATCGATCTCAGAACTGCGATCTCATTGGTGACAGAGGGAACAGCAGAGATGTAGGATGGAGGCGGCAACGATGTAGACAGTGATGACTACTGATGTTCGATGTGAAGGAAGCGTGTCCTCAGTTCTGAGCAGAGTTAGAAGGAATGGTAGCAACGATTGGTAGTCCGATGGTGACGATGGGAATTGCGATGGAGGCGAACTGAGATGTGGCGGAGGCGACGGCAGGTATCCGAGTGGTGATGGAGGCGGGGGCTGCGGTGAGAGCAGCGCGGGCCGGGAGGGCGGCGCCGAAGAGAGAAGTTATCCCCCGGCCCAATCAACGTCGCCGTTGTTTCAATTCCGATCGAAGTCCGGGCGAGGGGGCGCTCAGTGTAGCCGCGCCGGTACTTGGGAGAGTAAATAACTATCATTTGAACCGGCGCGGACGTTAGTTTGATGTCATAACTCATCAAGATTGCGGGTCGTTGGTTGGCGCTCGGCGTCGAAGGCCAGCAACCTCGTGTGCACGGCCGCCTGTAATGGCTCTCACCTGAGGCCGCCGCCGCCGCCAACGCTGCCGACGCCGCCGCACAGTGCGCGGGAGCTCCACTACCACGGGACAAAACGGTCGGCCCATTGTTCGGGTAGATATTGCATCCAAATTGGGAATATTCTAAAAATGCGAGTTTTTAATCGTTAGTTACAGATTATAATACACTAACTTCCTTTCTAAAATATTAGTTTTAAATCTTTAGTTACAGAGTTTGAATATAGATATTTGATTTTAATATTTTCAACACATAAATTAAATAGCATCGAGAAAATAGTTCCTGTCATTTCGTACAGACAACAGACAAACTGTGTTTAAATAAGCCTTGCTTCATTGTTGCGAAAAAACGTACAATTTTAATTATTGTTATTGAAAAATACATGAGTTGTGTAAATAAGGATTGGAAATCGAGAAATATACACGCGTTATTCGCCTATGATAGAAAGTGGAACCAATGAATCGATATTTTCGTAAGTGAAGGCGTGTCTGGCGTTTATTTTATCACTTGAAATTGTTGTGTAAGCTCCATATTTGTCTTCTTAGCCTAAATTCAAACGAGTTCAAACGTCCTGAAGAAAGAGATTTTCTTATTCCTTGAGATTGACACTGAAACAGTTTAATGGTATTCACTTGAAAATGAAATAGGGTTGTAATTTACCAAGATATCTATTTTCAGTGTAGCTCAAAGTTAGTAAATGAAATAAAATACGGAATAATATAGCCAAATTCGTTGCTATTGTGTGTCTCTCCCATTCCTTCTTTGCCTTCCTTGACTTTCCTCACGTGACATTCTTATGAATGCCTCCTGTAACTTGATATCGCACACACTGTTGGCAGCCGCCACTGCAACGGCAGCCTACTTTCCGAAGAATCCTCTACCTACGACACGAGGCCTCCGGGCAGAGAATTTCTCTCCCACCCGAGGCAGATTGCTCCGCGGGCGAGCCCAGGGGGTACCAGGGGCGAAGGAGCCCTGCACAGACCCCCAACGCCCGATCGGAAACTCTACCGCCTCGTGCTGTTTGCGTCCTTATGACCTGGTTTACACGCTTCCTTTTGGCGAACGATTTCGGAGCGTACGTGATCGCGGGCATCGCACTGTAGCTACTGAACCCCAGTCCCAAGAACGAAAGCCTCACTACACATGTGTATTGGGACACATGTGTGTGTCAGTTCGCTAAACCTCAGAAGTTGTTCGTTGAAATGAAGCAATAGAACGGGTCTGCGAAATCTGAAATCGGGTCTATGAATGTCTACGACGAATCAGTCACTTTTTTTGTTCACACTTGGGTGATGCGACGACATAAAGAAATTTTTAATCCTGTTTATGGAGTGTAAGATGGGTAAATGCATTCAGATGTAACGTTTGGTTTTCATAATTTATTTGTGAAATGAAAATTATCGAAACAAATTCAGTGTAACAAAACCTATAGTAATCCGCATGTTACAGGAAGGAATATATTGTTAACGATAGTTTTCTCAAGTATTCCTCATGTTTTTACTATAATTTTTCAAAATCATTGGAGTGCTGATAGAAAATACGATACAGAATTGTTCAATCATTTTATTTATTTCTAGAAATGTGAGTGATTTGATGTATTTAGTAAAAACACAATAAAAACTGTATATGACGCTTGGGGAAAAATTTCTTATAAGATCCTGTTATAAAGGACAGTGCTACATAGTCTTCTAATGCTAGATCTTATGAAAGTATTATCAACTCGCCATATTCATTGTTTTTGTATTTAATTCTGTAAACACGTCGAACACCTCAGTAAAATAAACCGTAAAGAAGAAGAAATAACGTAGTATAAAGCATGGAAAATAATGAATTAAACATATTATTTTACAAAACACTTAATTTTTATACATTAACATTGTTAGTGAATATTTTAGATTCGATATATTGAAATACATATTTTCGTGTATTATGTATTAATAGTTTCATCCGAGGAAGACAACACGGAAGAATTTATTATGCATTAAGTACACAAACTCACCTACAATTCGATGCACCAGTTTTATAACAGAGAAAGAGAACTGTCATATAAATATAATAACGGAACTTGGCTTGTGTAAATCAATTCGTTTTGATAATCGGTAACAATTTCTTGAACACTTGACAGGGTCAAAAAATTAGAATTCACCTTCATTTATTGGACATATAATGGAGGCCGCACGAACAGTTCCATTCCTTCAAAGGATCCATTTTCCTCCTAGTCTATTCTTATTCAGGTTTGTGAGCTGTTATTTCAATTTTCTTTCCGCATGGATTTACATACATCGACAAGGTGATGACTAGAATTGAGTGCTTTGTGTTGGCGCTTTACTTTAACATATTCGACGTCCTTACTGCATTTCTGAAAATGGATATCAGACGAGCATCATTGCCCAAACAATCCAACGATTTTCCTATCGTCTCCCACAAACGAGTAATAATGAACATATTTTCTCAGCCATAAGTATTCAAACCACAGGTGTGTCATTCTTTACATCTTAATCACTCTTATTATACCGTCAAATTACGAGTATATTTTTGGAAATGTAAATTTACAGCCGTCCACACCGTGGGTTCTAACTCAAACCCGACCCAACCAACCACTTGCTTCTTTTTCACCACAAAAAGTCGAAACGCGATTTCGTCATGCAGGAGATCCCGACCCGGGAAGAATCGAGATATTCGAGATCGAACGTCGTGACGCCGCGAGGCGAGAGATCGAGTGGTAGAGTAGGGGTGGGGGAGGGCGGAGCCGGCCGCGGGCAGGCCGGGCCGGTGCGGGCAGCCGTAATAATTTACAATGTAACTCCGGTCACGTATTGTAATTAGCAATAAATTTTCACGGCTCTGCACCAGTGACAGACTTTTCATAAGTTGTCAATGTAATAGAAAAAGAAAAAGACTGCGGCGCCGTCATTTGTTTCGGACCTGCCGCCTGCCTAACCCCTCCCCCCTCCCCTGCACCACCCGCCGCGCCGCCTACACCGCCACCGCCGGATCTGTCGCGTCGGCTCGCTGCCGGCCAGCCGGCTCGTAAACATATCAATCACTGGCTCCTAATTTACTTCCCAGAGTTCGGGAGTTCAATGTAACTTTGTTATGCATATGTTATCAACTCCGGGTGATTTGTTGAAGCCGGACCATTATCTCCGCCCTGCACGGGGTAACGCAACGTGGCGGTGCGTCCGTTCTTGAGAGAGCGTTGCGCGGCACGCGAGTTGCGTGACGTTGCGTGACGCGTGCGGATTGCGTGTACGGTCGTACGCAGGTTCGCGATGCGTTGGATAAAGGTCTTCGCAGTTTAACCGTTTGAGGAGAATGCGATGCCTAAGTGGGAACAGATGTTACCGAGGAGACATATGTAAATAATGGTTTCCTTTGTTACCGATGTGTTAGGAATTGTGCTTTGAATAAGGATGTCTTGCATGTACATGACTTAATTACAATAATGGGAGAAATAAATATAGCACACTATTTACGTGGTTTATAAATACTTAGCTTCAACGTTAGGGCATGTAGAATTGTTCTGACAGAAAATTTGTGTCGGTTTTCTCGCATTTAACTTAAAAATAGATTCATTATTTCGCCAATAATTATTGTAGATACTACTCATAACTTTTTATATTAATTTCTGAAATTTCGGAGAAAAACAGAAACTGGATCTCTTCATGTAAGCACTCGTTAAATATCTTTAATTTCCGTTCACTAAGGATCCAATTCTAGCATTTTATTTTAAATTGTTTCTTTAATTTCTTTATTTTAGCTTCTCTTTCTCGAAACCTCTTCATTAACTTTTATTTTACTTGCCATAATACATTCATTGATGCGTCACGTTCGGATACTTTCGTGTTTCGTCTGCAAGGCCAATGCTTGTGTTCCCACGTTCTTGTCACTACACAAAAACACCTCGAGCGTATCGGATGTAAGACATAATTAGTATTTTACGTCTCTCACGTTGCTGGTGTTGGAACCCGTCATAAACGTCAGTTGCCTTGGAAAGAATATTACTCAACTGACGACTTTCCTGTGAAGTTGGATTGGTCTCAGAATAAAATCTCAAACAGGATGAGTATAATTTTATTAATAATCCAATATCGTTACATCCAAGCACGTTAATTTCTTGTATTTGACAAGTGTTCTCAGGAGTGGTTTCGATCTCGTGAGACAATCTAGGAATGGGATGTAATCCTCTTAGTGAAGGAATCCTGATATCCGATCTCGCTACTGAAAACATGCCGGAGCCGACTTCATGGAAGATGTGTTCAAGTAGATACTTTGAGATATTCGTGGACCCAGGAAACCCAGGAAAGGGAAAGTGAAAGACTTAGGTCTAATATATGAAATAAGAATGCTATCAGGGTTTGGAATTATAGTACGATGAAAGGAATTATGTGGCATGATCAGAACGTTTCGAAAAATAATATATACATACTTAACTTAAATGACACTTTTAGTATGTAATGAACGAATTTCTATAACATACAAAATGCGTATTATTGTTTCGTAATATTAAATTTTACAAAATAAATTTCTTCGTATTTGGTACAAAGAGGCACAGAGGTCAGCAGAAGTACAAGTTAATGGAAAGGTAAATATAAACAGGTTTATCGATTATTCACTGTATCTATCGCTTATATTGAAAGCTATTGTGACTAAAAAATGCGACAGAAAGATAACCAAAGCATCCTTTCTTCATCCAGATGCTCAATTTTTGATACCTCTGACCACAGATTTGCACGTACAATAGCTTTTAATAATTCTTTCCGTGGACCATTCATCCCGAGTTGAAAGAACTAATAGCTTACTCGATTTCAGATTTCCCGTTTCGCCGGCACATACGAAATATGGAGGCTTCAAGTGCTCTGAAGCCGCGGCGACCGTCCCAGGTCGTCGCTTACGCCGTGTATGAACGCGTGTGTATTTTTCTGCGAGGGATAAATTAAGCTCTAACACCGCGCAAACCCGTTCGTTCCTTTTCGCGTCGAAGCGGCGGCGGCGGCGGCGTCGCGTCAGCGCGAACGAGCGAGCGGCGCCGAAGCGCCGAGAGAGCAGGCCCCTAAAAGGCCTGCTCGCGCGGCCAAGTGGTTTACCTGGCCGGTTGGCTGGTTTCTTTTGGGGCGGTGGTGGTCGCAGCGCTGGGCGGTTTTTCGCGTCCCGTTCCAGGAACTCGCTCGCTCGCTTGCCCGCCCGCCCGCCCGCCCCGTCTCGTTAGCATGTCGGCGAGATGATCGACCGATGGACGGGCCGTCCGGGGTTGACGGCTGTAGCCGGCGGCCGCTGCTCGGTGGGGCATCGCCGGAGACATCTGGAGGAGACGCGTTGTCGCTCGGGGCGCCACCTACCGCCGACGCGTGGGGTTGATGGGGGGGGCGGGTTGCCACGTGGAGGTGCCGGCTCCATTGGATCTTCCTCGTCCCGTTCACCGTGCATCGGGTGCTTGTAGCAAGCCACCCCTTCCAGCCGTGTTTATTATTTGTGCTGGTCACCCCGGCTGCAGCCCCTTCCGTAAATCTCGCGACTGCAGTTTCCGTTAGTCACCCACACTTTATAATCCGTTTCCTTCAGCTTCCACCGTCAGCCAGCCACGCACCGTTATTCTGGTCCCATCAGCCGCCCTGTCAGCCGCTTCCGTCTGCCACCGTTTGCATTTCGTCTCCATCAGCCTCCCTGTCGGCTACCTCTAGTGACCGTCAGCAACCATACCGTCATCAATTCACGTCTGCCACCGCGTCAGACAGTGGTGTTAACCAACAACTACCCATGTTACCCACCCTCGACGACAACTTTCGTCAACCTTCGTCAGCGACCCTCGTCTATTACTCTCATCTGTTACTACCGTCTTCTAACCACGTCATCCCCTTCTGTTAGTCACTCTCGTCAGCCAAAGCAGTCACCCACTCCAGAGCAGATAGCCCCGTCAACATTGTCTGTGACACTTGTTAGCATTCATTAGTTTCGTCTGTATCCACTACTTCACCCACCTCATCGCTTAATAGCTCCTGATGATGAATTTCGTGTGAGTTCATTTTTCAGCTCTCTTCTTGAATCTGTGTCAACATGATGCTAGCGTGTCAGTTGTCCTTGTCTATCCTTTCTCAAACTGCTCCAGCACATCTTTCTGGGTCATTTTCTGTAACAATTTACAATTGCCTTCCTTCACCCAACTAGTCCTGTCACTTCACCACTTTATACACGAACTTCAGTTGCTCTTCCCCAAAATACACCTCCCAAGGAACGATTTTCTCTGCAGATCTTCACATCTGCCATGTAAGATATTTCCTCTTTGAATTCCCATCAATTTTGAGTCCGTTATGCCAGCTTAATTGATAGCGTTCTCGGCAATAAACTCTGTACCAATCACCAGCATCCGTTTTTACATGAGGTTTTACCACGTAGATATTTGTAATTATGTTCCAGTGCTTCATTTCTTTTACAAATTATAACCCATCTGTCATTTTTGACTTCCTGGTCATCTGTTTAATTTCATCATTATATAATTTTGTGGCTTTCTTCCTGTAGTTTCTCTACCTCTTACCGATAGCTGATCAGCTTGATGTCGTACGGTAAGTTTCCTTTCTTGCCCTATTTCTTTTCTTCTACGTCTTGTTTCTATCCTTCATACACCTTTGTTTATCCCGTTGAAGAGATAACCTTTTGCCAGTTCTCGAGCATTGTACGTTTCTTACTTCTCATTTGATTTTTATTCATCACCGATCTTACTCCGTTTTCTATCTTGCCCTCGCATTGGCCTGTCGTACCATAGAGACGACCTATATCATGTCCTTGAAAGGTTTGTTTCTACTCCCCCATCTTTCTTTCGCATCGTCTACGATCTTATACCTTGTTTCTAACTTCCGCAGTCCTCCTTTGTGGAGACAACCGTTATGACAGTCGTCGGTCTATCAGTTGCTTTCGTCAGACATTCTTGCCTTTCATCTGTGTTCTCCATTGTTTCTATTCTCCACTCATTTTTACCTCCCGTCTTGCAGAGCCTTTTACCGGTGCTCAGACTCCCGCCGATAACCTCCTTCTGCCCTCCCCTCCCCTCCCCTCCCCTCCCCTCCCCTCCCGTCGGTGTCACGTCCTCGGAGCCTCCCGGGCTGTTGCCTCTCAGATGCTTCCACTGCGCTTTTTGCTCTCCTCCCTCCGTCTCCTCCTCCTCCGCCTCCGCCTCCCGCCCTCCTCCACGGTCGCGCGCACCTGATATTTAGAATAATTACGTTATTTCCCTTCAAACAGTTTCTTCTCCTTTTTTTTACTTTCCACTGCTCGAGATACAAGATTATTCATTATAAACCGATTATAATATTGTATCAGAAATGGGGCATGATGAGCTTTATAACGTTTAATGAGACAGTTTATGTCATTGGTCACGTAGCGGACGCCAATTAGAGCGCGAGGGCAGCTCATGCGAAGGCCGGGCCCCGCGCATGCGCCGTGCGCCGTGGGCCGTGCGCTCGCCAGCTTTTGCATAAAGGGGCAGCGGCCCATCCGGTGCGGCGCGGCGCGGCAGGGCGGAGGGCAAAGGCGAAAGGGTCCAAGGAAGGACAGCGGGGGTGACGCCGGCAGGACCTAGCAGGGCAACGTGACCTGCGGAGGAGGCTCCGATTAGTGGAATGGGAATCGTGAGGAAGCACGGAAGAGGGCGGTGGAGAAACACGTCCTGCAGGTGGTTGTGGACGGGAGGGCTTAGTGGGAGAACGAAGAAACAAAGGAGAAGTTGCAGACGTCTGGAGGAGATGGCGAATGAATGGCATCAGATGGCAAAATGTTTTGGACACAAGGGTCGATTAATCCAGGAAGGGCAATTGGGTGGCAGCGGGTGGGGGTGACTCAACAATAAGGGTGGGAGTTGGCTCAAAGTGAGAGAGAACCGTGAATAATGAGTAACCAGCGAGAGGCGAATCGTGCGGCAGATGGACAGTGTGATTGGGGAGTGTGAGAATTGAACTTCCCATGAACCGAATGGGGTTGAAAATGAGAGGTTTGGATGGGACCGTTTCGGCAGGAAAACGGCAAAAATTTGAACAAACACAGAACGTGTTAGAGGCGTCTGAATAGAAGGAATAGAGTGAGAAGACGAAGGTTAATTATGAAATGCGATGAGCGTGAATTGAGAAGTATTAATGGTTTCGCTTTTAATTAATAATCAAAAAGTCAAAAGGTAATGAAGTGTTGTAAAATAGGGAAAGGATATGGCAAATTTTGCTCAGAGAGAGAGAGACAGAGAGGAGAGACAGAGAGAGAGAGAACAGAGAGAGAGAGAAACAGACAGAGAGAGAGAAACAGACAGAGAGAGAGACAGAGAGAGAGAAACAGAGAGAGACAGAGAGAGAGAGAGAGAGAGAGAGAGACAGAGAGAGAGAGAGACAGAGAGAGAAGAGATGATTAAGGTTAGGTTAAGAAGAGTACACTGCGAAGGTAAGCAACATCCTCTGTGCATGGAGAGACAACGCGAGAGGTACTATATCGCAGAGGGAGGAGGCGGGGCATCTCAAGGAAGGGCGGGACACCGCCAACCGGAGACAGGGGTTCGAACCAGTGACCCGAAGAAAAGCGATGTTCCGGCCTAGCAACCGTTTCTCAGCGCGTCGCCAACACAAAAGGGAGCGATAATCACCATAAATAGCGCATCAGAGGCATTTGGGGTGGAGGGGAGTCATGTTGTAGCACGGTAAACAGCAGAACTCAGACGACGGTTCTGAAAAGAGGGGACAGGTAGGGAGATGGGAAAGTAGAAAGGCTTTTAAGGATATTTTTTACCCTCTGGTCATCAGGACATCACATTTGTGGATATTTGTTAAGGTAGGTTTACGTCGACTATATTAGCAACTCGAACATAATAACCGTGTTTTAATGAAACAGACACTCTGATACCGTAGGACCAGGCGACTAGATGTATGTCACACTCATTTTATTCAGTTCATTTTACATTTCTGCTGTGTGACCATTACGAAGGAACAATATTTCAATCGAACGACAATGCTTAAGACAATAATACAGTTAAACGAATTAATATTAGTGTTGTCAATTCTTCAGTTTTTTAAAGTACATTAATATAAATGCAATTACGCAATTGATCCTCACCTGAAACAATCCTATCGCTTTACTTCAAATCGATTTCTGCAGCTGTTTGTAATGAGTCAGTTGCACGTCGATTTCCCGGGGACAAAACATCCGTTCGTCGTTCGCGTGTGTGTGTGTGTGTGTGCGGGGGTGGAGGCGTGTGTGCGCGAGGGTGGCGCGGGGGCGGGGGCGGCGCGGGGGGCGGCG
>BLKR01005977.1:0-67913 GCA_011170035.1 Teleogryllus occipitalis | reverse complement strand
GAGAGACAGAGAGAGAGAGACAGAGAGAGAGAGACAGAGAGAGAGGCAGAGAGAGAGACAGAGAGAGAGACAGAGAGAGAGACAGAGAGAGACAGAGAGAGAGACAGAGAGAGAGACAGAGAGAGAGACAGAGGGAGAAACAGAGAGAGAGAGAGAGAGAGAGAGAGAGCGCGCGTTTTACTCAGTAAAACCGAACCTCTTCTCTCCTCCATCCTCCCCGTAGAATCGCCTTGTGAATGTGTGTGTGTGTGTGTGTGTGTGTGTGTGTGTGTGTGTGTGTGAAGACGAGAGCAGCGGGGAGGCGGGCGTGATAGTGGAGTCAGTGGTGGTAGCAGGGAAAAGTGACGGCGCAGATTGCGCAGAGCAGCAGTACGTCGGCAAATACTACGTAGTATAATGATGAACACTGTTGTAACATAGCTACGTATCTGCAGAGGTTGCATGCATATGGCGTCAATGCTGTGTGAACAGTGGGACTGTAGAAGCAGAGCCAACTCCCCTACTCTTTGATTTTTCACTGTCTTCAAGGCTATTGTCCGGAGTTAGGCAGAGCCCTTTAACTTGCTCCTCCGATTTGTCTTAGGGTTTTAGCGGACGTATGTTGGTGGCCTGACGACTCAGGAAACGCGGATTCGGTTTTGGATCATGGTTATTTTTCCCCTGACAGTGAGAAGAGTTCTGTCAAGAGATTTTCAGCTTGAATGCTTTATCTCCAAGATGAAAATGACAAATCAAACGAAACATATTTGGAAATTCAGATCCATTGATAAACAAAATTCATTTAAGAATAATATTTTTTTCTTTGGAAAATTATTTTATTGCATTTTCGTAAAAACATTACTATGAACGCGCAAACATTACTCCCTTGCTATGAACGCGACAGGGTCCCTCTGATTTATCATCGAGAGAAAATTAATATTGAAAAACATACTCTCAAAAAATACAATCATGAAGTTCTCAGTACTTGTCAACATGTCTAAGAGGTTTAACTGTCTTTAAGACACTTTCTACCACTTAACTTCTTAAAATTAAAAGTGACAAATAGACTGATTTTTATGACAGTTACGGGATAATATAACGTTTGCCTTCAATTTCTTGGTTGTCCATGGATTGTTCTAAATGATTCGTTACCATTCTAAGCTCATCAACCACAGTTATTGTTGAGCCATGTGTGATACAATTAAAATGTAATAAAGAGTTTGTGCACTTGGAAATGAAAATATGGAGATACAAATAATTTCTTACGATGTGAACCATAAATGTGTAGATTTGTATTATTAGCGAATTATAAGTAAATTTTGAATTGTTCTTTTCATTTATTCTTGCGAAATGCTCAACCGTGTTTAATTGTATGCTAAATTAAATTCTATAGTATACTGATTTATTGATAACGGAAAACACTGGATGAATGTCAGTGAACACCAAATAGTGAATATTTGAAAGTTGCATGCAATTGCTAATATTATAATATATTAATATAAATATATTAATTTACCAGAAAAAGGGAAATAGAATTTGTACATCACTGAAGCGTTGCGAAGAAAGAGCTCTTATTTCCATTTCATGATCCTTCATATAAAAAATAAACTTCTAATTTCTGCCGGCCGTCCAAACAGATTTTCATTTCCTCGCAGTAAATTAAAATTTTAATCAAAGTTGTTAAAAATCGAAACTAAAATGAAAAGAATATTCATTGAACAGTTGAGCACAATGAATTTCCATATTGACAAATATTCTGTGATGCGAATTTAAGTTCAAAAAAACCCCTTTCACTTTCATCCCCGACACTTGACGATCCTACCCGCATTACGTCGACTTGCCCTTCTTTGCTGTGTTCATCGCTTCGGTCCCATCGAGCACTAATTATCGCACACGATTTCCGAAAGGGGCGCTGGCAGGCGCGGATGGCGGGGAGGGGGCGGGGAGAGGGACCGCCAAGAGGCCACCCGCACTCATTTGCATGGCTTAATCTAAAGCAAGCAGCGGAGATCAGAGGAGTTTGATGGGTTGATCCGGGAGGACCCGCTGGCGGGGGCGGGGGAGGGGATCGGGCGGGGCGGGGCAGGGCGTGGTGGGGCGGGAGGCGGGGGAGCGGGTGCGGGCGGGGACGGCACCGCGCAGTTGCCGCCTCGCACTCAATGCCGTAATTTAACGCCGAATTACCCCACATAATTTAGCCGAGACTCAAACACGCCTGCGACACGCCGCCAATGAAAAATAAACTCCTCCTAGCAGATTCCGCCTCAGCAAGAAGTAAAGACGCTAACTTGGAGAGCGGGGCTGGGCGCCGCGTATATTATCCGCTCGGGAAATGGGTGAGGAGGGGGGGGACGAAAGGACCGAAGAGGACGGAACGGCGAGGCCCACAAAGCCAACACGAGTACGGAGGCGTTTCCATAAAGTTAAATTTAGAGCCAACGGGACCTGCGGTAGCCTTTGTTCTATGTGGCCGTCCTTCACGGCATTCTGCGTTGTACTCACCGAAGGTGAGAGCGTATAATTTTCTTGATGAAGGATCGTAACGTACATGCGATTGTTGTGTCTTTCACTTAAGGAATTGGCCTCGCAAACAGTGTAGCAAACAGAAAGGTCACATATTATTAAATTATCCACATGTATGCATTATCCGAATATTTCTATTTTATTTTTAAGAGTGTTCGATGATTCTGAAGGGGGATTAAACCTTTGAGAACATTCTGATAAATTTTGAATTTCTTTAAAATTTAATGAACCCCGTATTTGAAAAGGTTTATGTGAAAAATACGGACATACAGATCACTATAGAGAAACTAGTAGTGATAAAAACAGCATGTACTTTCTCGCCCGTATTTTCACGCAATTTTACGAGGAAAGTACTAAAATTTTCGAAAAATTGTACATGACCTTATTCCAAAATATATCTTGAAGGAACAGATTTCATTAAGTGAAAAAAATCTCAGAACAGAGACGGACACGCACAGAGACAGACATACAGAGACAGACGTTTTCCCGACATGCAATTTTTCTATATCAAGGATCCACAAAACATGGATTCTGGCCACACCACATGTCAAAGAATTCTTGTTCTAAATTTAACAACTGGATTTATTCACTTTTTTGTTACCATAGGCCTTGTAATAAGGGTTTTTCTGCCAAAAAATTCGCCATTTTTTCGCGCAGCGTTACATATCTTTCTGTCTACTCCGAAGCGAGAAAGTAAAAAGCAAATGACAATAGAGATACGCGCTTTTTAAAACGCAGACCATCATTAGCGCAGTTTCGTCTCTGCAAGATCTTCAAACGTGTGACGAGCATCTAAAAATAATTAAATCAGAAATAACATTTTTGCATAAAACGTTCGACAAGTAAATAATGTAAACAGAAAATATTTCTCGATTGATGTATATTCTTTATGAATCTACGGCAAACTTTACATTCATATTTCCCCAAGAGCAACCTATTAATATAATTTCTAAAAGCTAGAAAAAAGGTTAATTTTTTTATTAATGAATAAATTAATTCATATTTTCATGGCGTTCATGAACGTGGATGATATATGTCGTACCCATTCAGAGAAGCTACAATGGAAAACCATTTGTGATGAGTGACGTTCGGGATGTTCTTTATTTCCCGTAATTACAACACCCAAGTAACGCGCCAGAATGTTGATGACTAGAATGACCTGAACTCCTCAGCAACTGTGGGTATAATTAATCATCACAGTTGTCGCCTGGACTGAAAGTCCATGGTCTATTCAAAAGCATGATTCCAGACATTTTTATGCCTCTGCGGGAGACACCAACAACTGTAGTTTGGCCGAGAGAGAAGTACTCTTTTGGACGGCACGTATTACTGAGCCGTCCAAGATGACTCTTAGCCCACAACCCGCCGCCAATGATGATACCTGCCGCAATTACAGTCCAAACGTCTGGAAACATACTTTCTAATAGACAAAGACTATCCCTCTCCGAAAACAGTATTAACTTTGAGTCCTGCGGTGATACATAACATTGTTTTATTTTGAAGCGAGAATATGAATTTGATTTTGCTTTTTCCCCGAAAACTTAATCATCTCAAACCAAACGTTCTTAGAGTTAACTATTTCCCTTTTTCATGCCTGACCTTTTTCTTGCTCGATCGAGAGCCACTGAAGTTTATATATTCACGCTGCACAAATGAAAATGGTGATTTTAAATTACTTTCTTGCAGTCAATTTGGTACCAGAATATCTTTTACTGTAAAATAATTTTAATTTATTAAATTTATAAAATTATCTTTGGACTTACTGTTCTGCTATTTGAAGAGTCCCCAAACAAGGAATGTTCTATATTGTGTCTTAACGGTCGTCCGGTGCATGAAACGTAAGAAGAAACGATATGACGAAATATTGCTAGATAAAATGAAACATTTGCCATTAATATAGATTGTCGAACCGATTCTGATTAAGCATTAGAACTAGAGTTTTTTTTAA
Organism: Teleogryllus occipitalis; assembly: GCA_011170035.1. Classification (NCBI taxonomy): domain Eukaryota; kingdom Metazoa; phylum Arthropoda; class Insecta; order Orthoptera; family Gryllidae; genus Teleogryllus; species Teleogryllus occipitalis. The sequence continues at coordinate 63,463 of BLKR01005977.1, read as the reverse complement.
ATGTAAGCTCTTTCGGAGGATATACAAAACTATTTTAAATTCAGAGGCGAAATAATAATTCTAGAATTGCAATAAAAACAACTTACTCCTGGTAAAGACAACAATCAATCTGGTTAGAAAATTACAACATTATTTCAACGTCCAAGACGAATGAAAATGAAAATGTGTATGCGAGTCGTGGAGAACGAGATTGTCGACTTCTATTTCCCGTGAAAAACAAGCCCACACATCTCGTGCATCGATCTGATTCTACCATCAATGAACTACCCAGAAAGAGGCTACAACTGCAATTCGTTTTAGCCATTCTTTCACAGAAAGTGAATTCTTACTCGAGGCGCAAACACGTGCTGGCCAAGGAAACGGGCTAAAATAAGGTTCGCCCTGGGAGCGAGCAAGGGTGGGGCGCTTCGCTACCTGGCAGAGGAAGCTGATGAAGCTTCAGGCAGCACCCTCGCTGATCCCTAGGGTCAATTTACTGCCAACACGACCAGCCCAGAAACACCGCCACAATCACCTCTACCGTCGCTCCCGTCGTAGCCACTACTACTCTTAACTCCATCTCCACCGCTACTCCCGTCGTCCTCGCCAGCCAGTCCTCCACTTCCAAACTCCGTCGTAATATGGCTTTCCGCTATTACAGCCGCTCGGCTGCCTCCACCAACTGAGATACCACGTGGCAACATTGCTTACTTGATTGATTGATTGATTTTTTCGTGTTTCCGGGCGCGTCAACTGCTTTGGTCATTAGTCCCGTTAGTGTAGTGCATGTTCTTCTCCCGGGAGATGGCAGTGATCTTCCCCCGCTGGATGGCGAGATCCGGCGGCGACGTACCGTCGGCTAGTGAGGTTTCCCCCTAACCAGGACTCTCCCACCAGCGGGGCACCGCCCAAACCGGGACCAGCTCTAAGCTCCCGACCGGTCTCGCGGAATATGTGGTAGTGTAGTGCATGTTAGTGTAAGTGTGTGTGTAAGGGGAGAGGATAGGAGAAGGAAAGATCGCGCGCGGACCGTGGCCCGTTTTGGTAGGGTACTGCTCCGGCATTCGTCTGGTGTTGATCGGAGAAACTACGGAAAACTACCGATCAGAGCAGCCGGCCTCTAGAATTCTCCTCCAGACAGCGACTGAATTCGACCTAGCTGAAAAGCTAATGTCGAAAATCCTGCCGCCGTCAGGACTCGAACCTAGGGCCTCCCGGTCAGAGGCGCTGCAGTGACATCAGTTGATGCACTGAGCTACCGCTACCGGTGGCAACATTGCCTTTTTATCTGCAGCGTCGTTGACCGACAGGTTCTAGGGATCGAGACCCGACCCACATAGCTGGTCGAGTTCAATGATTGTCTGGAGGAGAATTCCAGCGGTCGGCTGCTACGATAGGTAGTTTATCGTGATTTCTCCTAAATATACCAGGCTAGTACAGTACCCAAACAAAAAGGGCTGCGGACTTTCTCATCCTTGCCTGCTCCTCTACTCTTACCCAAACTCTTCACTTGCATGCACTACACTGCCACACATGTTAGGAGTCCAGAGAGGAGCTTAGAGCTTGAACCGTCGGGGGCGATGCTTCAAAGGGGAGATACCCGGAGGCCAAAAATTCTGCAACCCCTAATGTCGCCGCCAGATCTCATTTTCCAGGCGGGGGAGGGAGTACCCCGCCACCTTCCGGGATAGAACATGTACTTTACTCACGTGACTAATGACCACAGTAGTTGACGCTTCATTCACTCGGCTGCCTCCATCTTTCTCGCTGTCCAACCACCTCCCCGCCGCCACGAGCGCGGCGCCGTCGATATCAGCAACAATCTCCACCGTCTACCTCCACTGCCGCCATCTCCGCGATTGGCGCGTACGCCACCACCGACACCGCTGTGGCGCAAAGTTGGGCCCCGGAACTGCGCGCCCCCCCCCGTCCCCCTCCCCCCGCCAAGTTGCACCGCCGGGCGCGCACCTACAGGGACGGATAGAAGGCACAGAGGCCGCAGCACGGCGTGGCGCGCCGCGGATGTCTCGCGCAGCGCACCGGGAGGGGGGCGGGGCCCGAGCTGCAAGACAGTGGCGGGGGAAGGAAGGGTCGGGGGATGTCGGGCGGAACTAAGCGTGAAAGCCACGAGGCAAGCAAACACAGCTTTAAAGTTTTGCATGCGCGAGAGAGCTGTTCGCGAAGGCAATGTCATTTCCCCCTTTAATCACGTAAGTTTGTCTAAAGCTGGTGCTGTCGCCACCGGCATCACCGGATATTTGAGGTGGTGCGGCCGCGTGGCGGTGGGGGCGGCGGAGCCACGTGGGGGGCGGAAGGGGAAGTGGAGAAGCGGGAGGGAGGGTCCTCCATCCTGCCTCGTGTTTTTCTCTTGGCCGTGCAGTCTTAATTATGTATTGTCTACGAGAAATCTCGTAAATCCGTGCATTCTAATTGCTGGTAGTCTTATGAAACTGAAGAATATGAATGCACACATTAACAGTTGAATTACGTGCGTGTATAATGAAGTAGATTGCATTGTGACACAAATGTGTTGGGATTTAAGAGTGAATTTCATATGCTGGGAGTCACACGAATTGTACGCCACCCCATTACGTTTGAACGGTTCTCGATATCAAAATGCAGTTTTCTCTCAACAATACTGAATCATGGGGCAAGTAATGTGCCGCAGAGATATTGTTCGAAATATTTTTAGTCTTTGAGAAATTTAATCATCTTTGTTTCTTTTAAATCGAAGCATGTATTTTTCTCACTAGCAATAGGTAGATCATAAGTAGACGAATGCAATGATCTAACATATGTTAATATTTTGATAGTATATTGATATAAAGTTATACTTTCTGACATGTGATTTCAAATTAAATGTATAAGATTTTCTGTAGCAAACCTTGCAATTGTCGCCTTTGGAGAAGGTTGCCTTTGCGGCGACGGTTCTTTTGCGGGGAGAGGCCGCAAAGGCCACCTTCCCCAAAGGCGACAGTTGCGACAGCTGCTACAGGACAAAAATCACATTTAATTTAAAATATCATGTCAGAAAGTATATTTTATACACAAAACACTATCCAAATGTTAACATGTGTTACATCATTTCATTGCACTTTTTATGATCTATCTATTGCTAGTGAAAAAATATATAGTTCCATTTAAAAATTCAAAGATGATTAAATTTTTCGAAAACTAAAAATATTTCAAACAATATCTCTTCACAATATCACTTGCACCATGATTTCGCACTGTTGAGCGAAAATTGTATTTCGATATCGAGAACCGTTTAGAAGTTGTGCGGGTGACCCCTAGTTGGTGGGACCTCCAGTATATTTGAATGATAATGTAGCTACTTTTGATTTACCAAGAGAAAACATGGTTTTGAAATTCCTGGAGGTAGGTTTCAGTAATAAAAGTAAGAAAAAACATTTCATGAACATAATAAAATGCATATGCACTCTGAATTTGGGGGATAGTTCTCAGAATTACTTACATACTGTTTCTGGAGGCATAAAATACATATAAGAAATTTGTCGTATGTAGCATATCCGTATTATCTTCATTAGTAAACAGGGCCAATTCTTTTTGCAATGTTATCTGATCATACCTGCATCAACCAGTAATGACGAGGGTTAAGGCGACGCCTTACAGATCGAGCTTAACTTGGGGGTTGTGGTTCAAATTTCAGGAGGTTACTTGAAGGCAATTTACTTGAAGTGTTTAACATCATTGAAGTTGTGGTTACTGCCGAAATGGAATTCGCAGATCGAGTGCTCTCATCAGTGTCCGTGATTTCCCTCACCACTTCCAGATGAATGCCGGAGTTGCACCCAACACAACGGGCCAAGAACCGCACGCAGTCTTTCCTTCACAGTCATACTTCATCAGCTTCATCATATCATCTCTCCCCAAATCAAACTGAGGCACTTGGGGGAGGAAGGAGTTCACCGTAATACACTCGACATAATCGAATACGTCAGCGAACATTGCAAACCCTGATACTGCAACGCACGAACGTTAGGGAAAATAAAAAGAATTGAAAGCTACTAGTGTGTCTTCCTGGAGAATATTTCACTCTGAAAGCAACTTCTGAGCCAAAAATGATATTTAACTATTTGGAATTTTAAGGCGAGACATGATCTAAACCAGCGTTGTCCAACTGGTGGGCCGCTGGTCGCATGCGCCCCGCGGTGTTATTTATTGTGACCCGCGAAAGGTTATTAGTCAAAAGCGAATATCCCTTGCTTCCATGTCGGATGAGAACATTGTGAGGCTATCGCACGCGCCCTGCCAGGGACAATCCCTAATGTAAAAATAGGTAAAGTTTAGATTTAAGGATTTTTTTTCTAGAAAATTCAGAAATTCAAAATCATCTCAATGTGTTTCACTGCGTTATGCAGGGTACGGTCTGATAGCACGCATGGTTCCATACCCTCCACCCGTTTCCGAGCAACCGGGCAAACTGCAGAGGCAAACAACACGGTAAAATCAGGTGTAGAACGCACGAGTAATGAAAATATGGCCCGCAACCATATTAAAGGTTTTAGTTGTGGCCCGTGAGGCCTTGCAAGTTGGACACCCCTGATATAAACTATAGAGACCATTGCTAGTTCTCACTTCCAATGACTCTAATATAATTATATGAATGACCTCATTATTTATAACAACGAAGCGGTCGCTATCGGCATCAACTTTTGAGCATCAGTAATTCGCAAGGAATGTAAAATCGGTGATGATAATGAAAAGCATTACTCGGAATTTTTAAACCTCATTTATTACACGCCCCCTTTACTGTTCAACGCGGCTAGAATCTACCTACTAATTGAAATAAAGAAAGGTCTTAAAAAGCTTGCTAGTTTTTTAGTCATCGGGCAACTACTCACCGCCTCAAAACACAAATTCGCTATTTAACAATAGTCATTCTCTCTACTTTTCCCTGTTACAATGCGAGAAAAATGGAAATTTACAGGCTTGTTAAATGATTAATCAAATGAGTTTCAGTAATTACTGTAATTTCCAAAACAAGAGCCAAACTGCGGTTCGTTTACATGATTACAAAATAATTTTCTAAAAATACACCCAGATAATGTTGAATGTAAAAGGATCACTATTCTACGGAAAATTAGTTTCAATATAATATTTTAATTATGACTTTTGAAATGGTATTACGGAATCCATTTACTTTAATCAAATAAATGTAAATGTTTTAAGCGTTGATAATAGCTCTCGGATTGGATTTAACTCCTCACATTCCCCTTCCAGCTTTTATCGCGTACTTAAATCATTATGAAATATTTTCCCTCCCCTCGTTTTTATTCACAAGGCGCCTCAGGAACTTCTGTCTTCGCAATGAACTTAACTTTCATTATGATTCCTTGTCGCCCCAGCCACTTCCAACACTCGTTTTCCGCTCCGTCGCGAACCATCTGCTTCGTGTTCAGTACTCAGCGCGTTGCAAATCAGTTAGTCACGCCGTTTAATCTGAATATCGGACTGCGTAATTACTCCCAATAGAGCGGCGCGGAAGCCTCAGCTGCCAACCGACCCTAGCCAGCCCCGCCTCGCACCCGCCCTCTCTCGGCCCGCTCCTCACCATCCTTCCCGTCCCGCAAGGCCCTCTCTACCCTGCCCAATCCCGCTTGCCCGCTCCGCCTCGCTCCGTCCCGCTTCGTCCCATTCCGTTCCGTCCCATGCCAATCCGTCCCGCTCCGTCCCACTCCGTTCCATCCCGCTCCGTCCCACCCCGTCCCATCCGCTGCTACTCACCCCAACCTATGCCCTTCCGTTCCATCCCATCCCATCCCATCCCGTCCAAACCCGCTCCATCCCAATTCATTCCACCCCGCCCCACTCCGTTACGTCCCACCCAACCCTTGTCCCTCCTTCACACCCCGTCCCATCCCGCACTGCCCCATTCCGCTCCGTCTCGCTCCGCCCCGCCCCACTGCGCCCCACCTAGCCCCACCTAGCCCCGCCCCGCCTCGCCCTACCCTTTCTTGCCCGTGCCGCGCCGCTGCGCCTCGCTTCGTCCCACTTCGTCCCACCTCGTCCCATTCCGCTCCGTCCCATCCCGATGAGTCCCGCTCCGTTCCATTCCGCTCCGTCCCGATCCATTCCACCTCGTCCCACCCCGTTACGCCCCAACTCGTCCCATCCCGCTACCTCTCACTCCCATCCATGCCCTCCCGTCCCGTTCCATCCCAACCCGCTGTCCCACCCTGACCCATACCCCTCCGTCACACCCCGTCCCATTCCACTCCGTTCAAATCCCGCTCTGTCCCATCCCTCTCCACCTCATCGCTCGCCGTCCCATTCCGCCCCGTCTCCCTCCGTCTCGCTCCGTCACTCCCCGTCCCGCCGCGCCGCGCCGCGCAGCGCCACGCTCCTTTCCGCTGTTCCATGCCTCGCCCGCCGCCTCGTCACTCCACACCTCCCCGCCCCGAACGAAGCCCAGGCGTCCGCGCGGGCGCGCCGCCAAGAAGGGGCGGAAGAAGCGACTCTGCGCCGCGCCGGCGGAGCTCCAACAGGTTGCCGCCTGCGAATCAATATGGAGGCAAATCAGCTACAAATGTTGCCGTGTTTGCGTGTCCGCAGACAAATTAGTCTGTTTGCTCCGAAGGGTCGATATGGCGCCCTGGGACCGGAGCTCCGCCGCCCTCGACTCCGCCTCCCGCCATTTGCTATGCTAATAGTCTTAAAACAGGCCAGGTCGCCTTAGCGGCTCCAGCGCTAAATCCCAGGGTTTAGGCCCACGACCCGCGTCGCCCGGTCGCTGGCTCGCGGCCGCCCCGCCCCCCGCCACGCACCGCCTCGCACGGCTCTCCGGGCTGCCGTGCTCTCCCGCGCGTGCAGCCGCGCGAAGGCCGGCCGGCCTGCCCGCGCCCGCCGCCGCGCGCGCGCTGCCCGCCCCGACGGAGTAATCCCATTTCCCCGCGCCAGTTATAATCCGCTGCCGTCATTTCGGAGCAGATAAGCGACGGACCGCGCGTTTGCGGTGGCGGTGGCGAGCTGGCGGGCGGCGGGCGGCTGGCCCGATGGGCTCGCCAGGAGCGCGGGCCAGCTGAGGTGAACCGAATGGCGGACGTGATGTAAGCGGAGAGGACGACCTGACAGTCAGTGGTGACGAAAGCGGATGGAGGGCGAGGAGGCGTAGAAATTGAGGGCTGCGGGGCAGACGGGAGGTTGCTAGTAGCAGTTGGAGAGCCGGATGAACTGTGGTTGAGGTGATGGTAGCAGTGATGGAACCAGAACTGGGGCCGATGGAATGTCGCAAGACACGGATTCAAAGTTGACGTATTTGAGTCTTAGGATTTGTATGGTTGAGTATTGGCGATTATGGGTGGGTGACATTCACAATGCTGTAACACTAGAAGATGAGAAGTGAGGGATTTTTGGGTAAGTAGCTTCAACAAGGAAGTCGAATTTGTGAAAAGAGGCAAGATGCTTAAGAAGAATTGTGTGAAGTTAGATCTTTTAAACATCTCGTAGTTTTATCTCAAAAAATCTCATCAGGCCTGTTCTTAAAGACACTTCCTTCGTTCTTCAGTCTTCATCATCACATATGAAAGTAGTTGCGTGCATGAAGTCGATTTTGGCGATGGCAGGGGAGACGAATACGTAGAAGTGATTAATTCATGAACGCTTCCTTCAACTCTAATTACGAGAATGAGCAGAGCATACAGACTGAACTTTTCACTTCATATATCACCGCTTTTTCAGTGGCACATTGGTGGAGGTTCCAAGCCTGCATTTCAAAAACAGTAACGCCCGAAACATAATAAATTTCTTAGCTATTAATATTTTTAAAAATTGATATCCTTTTTTCAGTATATTATTTTGTAGATTTTTTTTCATCGTCGGTTATGTTGGATACAATTCGAAGTTCAAATTTGAGAAGGACAGAGCGTGCTTTCAGCAAATTTCTTGTACGTCTCCCGTTTCTCCTACCTATTTCCACATTTCTACACCATCATTTTCCTCAGATATCTTTTCAGAACGCATATCTGTGATCAAGTGTTTACATGTTTTATTAGCGTGAGTCTGCTTGTCGAAACAATTTCACAGGTATATAACACATTTTAAAATATATTGGCACATAAAATTGATAAACGTATTATTAAACCAAATATAATTTATTTACGTTGATGCTAAAAAATGGTAATATAATCAGCACGTGAATATTACTTTTAGAGAAGATGTAAATAGAAACGCACGCACACATAGGAGAATACAAATTTCCTTAGGTGTGTAGGTAAAGAAAAATTATAAAATCTGGGAGACACTTTTACATGTATGAAAAAGTACGAAATAAGATAACTTAACTTTATTATTACATTTTTATATTTCTATTGCAGATCAATTATGCCAATATTCCTACAGCTATCCAATTATGTCATTAAAAGCTCATAACATGAATCAAAATGTCTTACTACCTCTGAACATGACACATAAAGGTGGTAGCGGCTAAGATCCTAAATCCGTGTCTCCGTGAGCCAACGGAAAACTCCGTGATAGTGGTGAAAATCATCTTGTCCACGAACACACGGAAGAACCTAAAGTGACCGGTTGAATTCGATCGCCTTCGAGGCATTTAGATTTGTCCACTCGTCCGCACATCGCGATACGACGAACCACCCAGCGGTCACGGGACTTCCGTCGTATCCCACCGCATGTGAACGCCGCCTGCTGAGGTCGCGTCTCGCCACAGCGCGCGGCTTTCCACGCGACAGCCCCTCGCGTTCGCTTTCGACACAGATTTGTAATTTTCAATAAAAAGGAACACAACCCCGGCGGCCCAATATCCAAGCCCGCGCCGTTCACGACGTATCAACTCCTGGAACTCTCCGATTCGCCTATAAACGTTTATACGGGGGCGTTATGAGCTCGGATCTCTGTAACGATAGGTCGGTCTTTATAATTCGGGAATGAAACACGACACGATATTGAGTTCGTGGGAGGAGGGAGGCGCGATTCTTTGTTAAATATTCCCGCGTAATTGATAATGATGCCATCTCATAATTCTCGGTAATAAGAATCTAACACGCCCGGGGGTGCCAGCTAACAGCGCGAAACTTATGGCTAATTATATCGGGGGATCGGAAGAGCCTCAATAGCAGCGCTTTTATCACCGCGGAGGCGATAAAGAGAAACGGCCCCGTAAAAGAGGGCTCCCCGCCGCGCCCCGCCGCGTCCCGCCACGCCCCGCCGTGCCCCGCGCCGATCGTCCTCATATTGCGTGGGTGGCGTTTCAGGGTTATGCTCGTGCCGGCAGCAGAGGGCGCGCAAAGCGCTGCGAGGAGGGAGGGGGGAGAGGGCGGTGCAGGGGCAGGACAGCCGGCTGAGTGTTTGGCACCGGCGAGTGAGCAGGCGTATTACGTAATGTGTGATGGGCTGCCTGAGTGAATTCGCGGCGGCGGTGAGTGTTACGGATGAGAGAGATGGAGGTGAGATGTGCATGTTGAGGTGTTGAACGAGGTGAGAAGAGTCGGTGGCAGAGAGTGAGTGAGAGGAAAAGGAGAGGGACAGAGAGATAAAGAGGATTTTCAGAATAATGAGAGACTGTTCCATTAGCAGAAACACCCTAATGAGTGTCAGTGACAATGAAAAATGAAAGGTCTCTGTGATAGTGATAAAAATGAAAGTAAAATTATGAACTGAGGGGGGAAATCTAGCCAGAGGAGAAAGAATGGAAAATCGAGTTGAGATAATATTTGAACTTCTTATCTGAAAGGATTCAGACAGTAAACATATTCATATTGTGAACAATAAACGAGACATAACGAAAGACGTACTGAACTCTGTAAATATTGAGAAAAAAGCGAAAATATACGTTCATGCTTGGGATTCCTCAGATAAAACAGTGCAAACTAAAAGGTCTGAACGTTTCCCCCTAATGACAAGAGATCCTAGTAAAGCTTTAGAAGTATACGTCCAAAATAAGACAATTTTTTGATCCAAGAGAAACTATGGTTGTAACAGTTACAATGTTGATGACATACAACTCCGTTCTCTAGTGACCTTGAGTGAATTCTTTTAATAACGTTTTTCGATAGCCTCCACGTATAAAAAGTGAGTGATCAAGATTGTCCAACAATCACAATATTAGTCTGTTTATTGATGGCGTTGTCGTGAATAAAAAGTGATAAATAACTGCACTGCCAACCAATCATACTGCCTCTAACTGCCATCGCACAATATTTTTTCTTGAATAAGATTTAATCTTGAAAATGGCACTTACTATACCCAGCACCACTCAGTAAATTAACATTAATTTTCTCTATGCGAACCGCGAAACTGCGTAAATACGAGGCACTACTGGATGTCAAATGAAAATCTCAGTAGAAATTCTTGCATTCTTCTTGTTGAGGCAAATTCCACCACAATCAACTGAACAGAGAAGAGGGCGAAAAAGACGTAGTGAATGAGTGGTCTGGCAGATGCAGAAATGGGAGATGGTGAAGTTTGTCGAATTGGAAGTGAATTGTGATAGCACTCAGGATGGCGGCGAGCATTGAAAGAGGAAGAAAGACTCGAAGGAAATTGTACACAAAAGGCGACGGATGAAGACTACATGGAAATGAACCCAGAGGGATAGTAGATAAAAGGTCAGTGGAGAAGAAATAATGAAAAACACATGTTTGAGGTCGGTGAGTGTAGGACAGAGAGTGAAGGAAGGAGGACAGAGAGTGGGTGACGGAGGGTGGATGACGGAAGGTGGATGACGGACGGTGGATGACGGAAGGTGGATGACGGACGGTGGATGACGGAAGGTGGATGACGGAGGGTGGATGACGGACGGTGGATGACGGAAGGTGGATGACGGAGGGTGGATGACGGAGGGTGGATGACGGAGGGTGGATGACGGAGGGTGGATGACGGAGGGTGGATGACGGAGGGTGGATGACGGAGGGTGGATGACGGAGGGTGGATGACGGAGGGTGGATGACGGAGGGTGGATGACGGAGGGTGGATGACGGAGGGTGGATGACGGAGGGTGGATGACGGAGGGTGGATGACGGAGGGTGGATAACGGAGGGTGGATAATGGAGGGTGGATGACGGAAGGTGGATGACGGAGAGTGGATGACGGAGGGTGGATGATGGAGGGTGGATGACAGAGGGAGGAGGACGGAGAGGGGACGATGGAAGGAGGAAGGGAGAAGGACGGAGGGAGGAGGACGAAGGAAGCAGGGAGAAGGACGGAGGGAGGAAGGCGGAGGGAGGAGGAGGCGGAGGAGGATGGAGTATTCCCACACTCCATCCTCAAGAGGGAAGAACAGAGGATGGAGGACGGAGAGCGGAGGTAGGAGGATCGAGGGCAGAAGATGGACGGCGGTGGGTCGAGGCCAGGGAGGTGGAAGGCAGAGGTACGGAGACCAGTAGAGGGCGGCAAACGAATCGTGCGGAGAGCAAGGCATCGGGCGGGGTGGCCACGCCCAGCAGCGAGAGCTGACAGCACTGAAACGACGCGCCCAAATCGCGAGCGCGAGCGCACTTCGGCGGGCAGTTTTCGCGCGCGCCAACAGCCGCCCGCCCGCCCACCGGGAATTCCCCGCGGACTCCTCGTTTAGTGGCGCGGCGCCGCGCAGGGGGGGGGGAGGCGACTCCCACTTACCTTTACGAGTCGGGCGGAACGACCCGGCGATAAATCCGAAGGGAATGTGGCGCATTTGCAACATTGCCAAGTAGCTTAGTGGCTTTTAGTTTTGAACCGCGAGAATCGGAATAAAACGACTGCGTTTCAAATGATGAGAAAATGGAGATATTCGTTTGAGGGGAATGACTTACGGAATAGCAATAAGGTAATGGATATCGGTATTGAAAGTGGATGAGATTATTCACAGTAAAAGTTAATTTGGTTTTGGGATATAAAATATTACGTGTATGATATTTTTTTATACTGTAACTAGGATATTCCCTCTCCTTTCTTGACTGCTTCATCAGTGAGAGTTTAACAATAATAAGGTACAATATAAGTAAGTAATATGTAAAAATGGTATTGGTAAATCGAGGAAAAAAAGAATGATATATTTTTTTGTATTTTAATAAAAAGTTTTCGAGTTTGAATAATTTGTATGATAGAATTGCTTTCCCTAGAAATGTGCTGTGAAATTAAAATAGCGTATTTAGTATGGTGTGGCGAGTCTCAGAATTGAAGAATGATTATATTTTTTGTATTGATTTTTTGTGAGGGAATGGAACGGAAAAACATGTCAGGGTGTTAGAGCAATATTAGAAAGAGAAGCAAAATATTGTCTTTGATTGCAGCATTGCTTTTCTCACTCTCTTCTAACCAATTCATGGCTTCTGAATTGTTTGATCCCTGTGCAATTAAATTACCAATTTCTTTCAAACTCAATTTCTCAGAATTATTTTCGTAAAAAATTATTGTTCAAGAACCTCGAATAGTTCGCTAAATTAATACCAGAATGTTTTAATCCACCTCTGGATGCAAAGAACATTTGATCGATCGCAACTTTGCAACAATGAACTTTGGTGCGATCACAAATGATTTCTGGCTGGAATCAAAAAATTTATAATTTACTTATCACAAGATGATCAATAAAATTGCGTATATAGTGTACCTTCAGGGATGACTAAAGCAATAATGAATATTTTAATGTGGAATAGCTTTTGCAACAAGATCAAGCCTGAAAATGATCAGAAAAACATTGCGTCAGTCGCTCGCAAATCCAGAGTAGAGTCCTATTATATTCTAAAAATACGAAAGTTTAGTATTTTAAAGCTCGTAAAATAGTTTGTGATGAGCCAGAACATTTGAATGTGTACACTGATAACATTTACCGTTTTCAAAATGAAGTGCACTAATTATGGAAGAAATTATTTAGTTCCGTTGCCACCTACGAATTATCATATGATTTTTACAATACGAATGAATCAAATTTAAACTTTAACGGCAAGATTGAGAAGTGTTGAGTTAGTTTGATTCCGGGCACGTCAGCTACTTAGATCAGTATTCCTGTAAGTATAGTGCATATTATACACCTGGAGGTGATTGAGGAGAATTAGTATTTTCTATATTGGCCATCAATTCTAAATTAATTTTTTTTACAAAGTGAATGAGGAATACATTGAAAATAGCATACATAGACGCCAAAAAGTGTCATAAGACGAAACGTGTGAGTTCCTTATGAATATATGTGAACAAACCAGTTTCGAAAGGGACTACCAGAAATTTCAAATTCCTTCTCTGAAGCCTTTGATGCCTTTTCAGGATCGCGATGTGATCAAATGTGATCAAATACCAGAGCAACGGTGTACGCTGTACTACGACGATAAAAGATTTGCTTCAATGCAACACGACAGCCCCCGATGTGACAAAGAGAACCATGACTTGTACGTACGGAAAGAAGCGTTATTAAACGGGTGGACGATTATGAGAAATTTCGGGCGCAAATGGTGGTATGAAGTATAAAACCAGGCCAGATAATTTTACTCAGAAATACCATTGCCTCAGAAGGATTCAGCGATATGAGAAAACTTTTATATTACGAACAGATGGAATTCTGATGTCTCCACTCCTGTCACCATTGACGAATGTGCAATGCATTTCACATATTACTTCAGTAACAGAGTTCGTTTTCAGGGAAGGTGTGGAACTGACTACAGTGCGCCGAAATGCTGACTTCTTATCAACTATACTTCAGAGACCTTTTAAATAAAATATATTTTAATGACATGAATCAAGCACAATATTGTGACTGACATATATCAACTGCAACAGTACTGACTGACAGCCTGACTGTGTACATAAAAGACCAGTTTTATGGAAGATCTACAAAACTGAATTATTAAATTAAATTTTACTCACGACATTTACTTATTTATAAATGCAATATTGCGAAGTATAAGTATGAAGTTGCAAACACAATAGTCACTTTTATTAAGACGACTCGACTCAGAATGCCTTTCTCCCAGCGGTTAACACGTTTCCAGACCTGTCAGTTTATGCTAACATAGAGCGATAGAATGGATAGTCAAAATGAGGAAGGAAATAGAGGAAGTCCTGGGTAAGAGCATGGGAGGTACTTTTATCTCCAGTAATCATAGATTGTTGTAATTCTGCTTAGCCGTTTTAGATGGGCTTTCCCGTCTCTCTTCAATAGATTGGGCGATGAACGACACATTTCGTGAGAGGCCCTGGAGGAAGCGTAAGCAAAGTTGATTGAATGATTAGTGATTCCGAACAACGGCTTTTGTCGTTAGCCCCATTTGTGTAGTGCAAGTGTTTTCCTCTAGAGGTGGCAATGATCTCGCCTTGCCCCAGCCGGAACAAGGACTAACTTCCAAACTGGTCTCCTGGCATGTGACAGTGTAGTGCATGTAAGTTTACTGTAAGGGGGAATAGAGGACAAGGAAAGATCCCGCACGGTCCATTGTTGGGGTACTGCTCTGATGTTAATCGGAGAAACCGTGGAAAACTACCAATCAGAAACGCCGGACATTAGAGTTCTTCTGCAGTCAACGACTGAATTCGACCTATGGTGCCATTTTCCTAACCGTGCGTCTAGTAAATATCAGCTGTCAACGGTTTCATCCAATCGGGAGCTTATGTCACTACAGTGACATCACTGTGGAGACGTTCTAGCTCTCCGTTAGATGAAACCGTCAACAGCTGATACCTGCCACCCGCACGGTTAGAAAAACAGCACAATAGCTATCTTGTTGAAAATTCTGCCGTCGTCGGGAGTGGAACTCTAGGACCTCCCGGCCGTATGCACTCATCAGTTGATGCCGAGCCATGTAAGCCGGTGAAAGCGAGGTCGAGAAGGCAGAGGGCGTCGACCGCGCGAGCGTCGAGGGACGCGTGCCATGGAGAGGGCAGAGCGGGTGGGGTGAGGCGAAGCGGGCGCCGCGGAAAGGCCGCTGAGTGGGCATTGGCCGTTAAATGAATACCGCGCGGTGGGCGGGGCGGGACGGGGCGGGACGAAGGGGCGGGGCGTGGGGCGGGGCGTGGGGCGGGGCGTGGGGCGGGGCGTGGGGCGGGGCGCAATCCGGAAGCAGCGGGGCGCGCTTATTGGGCGGGAGGACGCAGGTGGCGCCCGCCTCAAGGCCTTTGTGCCACCGCGACAATGCCGCGCGCCCGCGACGCCCCGCCGCGCCCCAAATTTGGCCGCTTGTGCCCTCTGTCTGCACTCCCCTTCGCCTCCTCCGCTCCCCTTCGGCTTCCCGCTCCCCATCCATTCTCCACGAGCTACACGCCGGGAGCGGTAGCTCAGTGCATCAACTGATGTCACTGCAGCGCCTCTGACCGGGAGGTTCTAGGTTCCCACTCCCCACGGCGGCTGGATTTTCGACACTAGCTTTTCAGCTAGGTCGAAGTCAGTAGCTGTCTGGAGGAGAATTGTAGCGGCCGGCTGCTCTGATCGGTAGTTTTCCGTGGTTTCTCCCATCAACACCAGGCGAATGCCGGAGCAGTACCCTAACAAACGGGCCACGGACCGCGCGCGATCTGACCTTCCTCTTCCTTGTTCTATCCTCTCCCCTTACACACACACTTACACTAACATGCACTACACTGCCACATATTTCGGGAGACCGGTCGGGGGCTTAGAGCTTGTCCCGGCTGGGGCGGTGCCCCGCTGGTGTGAGAGTCCTGGTTAGGGGGAAACCCCACTAGCCGACGGTAGGTCGGCGCCGGATCTCGCCATCCATCGGGGGAAGATCATCGCCATCTTCCGCGAAAAAAACATGCACTACACTAACGGGACTAATAACCAAAGCAGTTGATGCGCCCGGAAACACGAAAAAATCAATCAAGCAAAAAATCCATGAGCTACACGGGTGCGATGGCTCAGAGCGAGTTCTGTTGCCACTGCAGCGTTTCTAGTCCCGGCGGTTGAAAATTTTGACTCTAGCTGTACAGCCTGGTCGAATTCAATTACTGTATAGATGAGAATTCTAGCGGTTGGATGCTCTGATCAGTATAGTGTCGAAAATTTTTTCTCCGTCGTGAGTGGAATCCTAGGACCTCCCTACCAGAGGCATGCTAGTGACATCAGTTGATGCACTGAGCCACCTCTCTCGATGCCTTGTCCCGAGATATAGAGTGCACACCACTTATTCGGCTTTATTCGGAGATTCATTATTTAGTGTATTGATTTAGAAATAGTACTTATGTAAACGTTAATAAGTTTATAACACCTTGTACTGTATAAGAAAATAAATAGCCTTATTAAAATTCTTGATGACACAATTTCTATCTTTTACATTTATGTCTAAAGCACTGTCTTGTTCGGGAATAATTTTATAGGTCGTACACTGAATACAGCTTTGTGTTACAGAAGTATCTTAGATGATTACTAATTACCATATTTCTTATTCATAGTCAAATAATTCGTCGGAATTCCCCAATTGTGGTTACTATTACAGCGTTGTATTGCACACTGGAGGAAACATAACTCACTTTCACTACGCGGTGAAACATAACTGCATCACAAATATGGAGTCGGGCTCAACGGAACCGTAATTGTTTAATGAGCCACAAAATGGTTCGGAAAATTATCCACAAAACTGGTGCGTTAAGTGCAACTAAAATCAAAACATGATACACAGTACCTCGCTCTATCTGATATTAAAGGAATCATTTACAAGAGTCATATCGCAGCATTCAATAAGCACGTTAAAACCTTCCTTGAAAATCGCGTCATTTGAATTTTTAAAACAAAATTATTGGAAGAGCAATACAAAAATTACAAATATTTCCAATTTAATCAGCGAAAAATAAATTGAACCAATTTACAATTTAGGAGAAAACAATGATCGGACATCAAACATTTCAAACCTTGGTTTGTTCATCATGGAATTCTAAAAATCAACAGCGACAGATTAGAGAACGTAATTGTTCAGTCGACCATGAGATAATATAATAGCAAACAAAATTTTTAACTCTAAAACAAGTTTTAATAATAATTCAAGATAAAATATCCAAACATAATTTGATAAAACTTTCTCCCTTGACGAGAAGAACTAAACAGTTCATGTAGGGTTTTTCAAATAACGTAAGAGTAAAGTGAGTTCACAAGCCGACTGCTCAGTTTTCGAACATACAAAAGGGATCGGGTTATAAACTTCATTTGCTCTTCTTTTCGCAAAACACATGTTGGATCCATTTTACTGAGACTGTTTAATTCAACTGATAATAAAAAAGATGAAAACATATTTGCAGTTTTAAATGTATAATAAATTATTAAAAATTGTATGCATTTAAATGATTTCATTCATTCCACTCTACAATAAATTAGTACAATATCTCAGCTCCAAAACGGAATTTACTTTGAGAAAATGATCAAACATAAAAACAACAACAAATAATTTGATTTATTCTTCAATGTGCACATTGTTGTGGTTTTTCACAAACCAAATAACAACTTTCAACATTTCTTTCGTGCACTTCTGTTTTCTGCACATACTATTCGTTTTTCAAAAATGGCTCAAGTTAAATAAGAGTATAATAATAGTTGGCAGCAAAACTACATTTACTTGTAATGAATTGCAACTATCGGGAATCGCTACCCAAATTTCTAAAATATGCTCCGTGAAATCACGGAAATTAGGCAACTCGACACTTCATGGATTTCTAGATGGGTTGCCGTTTGGGAACCTCGGTTACAAACGGCGCTGAGACCGAAGAGAAAAAAAAAAGCAAACAGCGACGTGACGAGACAAAAGATAAAAACTTCAAGGAGGATTCTTCCAGGTGTGCTCAATGCTCAAGGAGAGCAAAGAGACGTGTTGTGAAGACGCAACAAATTAAAAAGAATATTGTAAAGTGTTTTAAGCGCACATTATTTCTGAAGTCATGAAATAAGTGAAATCAGCGTGTAATGTATATTTTGCGTTCGTGGTTATCGAGAAAGAATCATTACATAAAACTGCTAAAATGTTTTGAACACTCGCCGCTTACGTTGCATTCTTCTAATTATTTATCGTCGGAAAAATTGGACTTTTGTGGTCAAGGCTCATAGATTTTAATAGAACCTCTTAACTTTCTACTACCTACATTAGCAAAATAGCTGCCATGAAGATGTATTAAATTAACAACTGTTCGACTTATTTGAACACTCTATTTGACTCGAAAGCTTAATTATTTCAGTTAAGTACATTTTGAATAGCAACATTTAATAATCTACATTCGTTTTGTTTGGTTCTTACATCCTATACAATTAATTTCGTTTTACTCCCATAAATTAGAAATTTGAAATAAATGTACACTACAGAAATATTTTCACGAGACCAAAAAATGAACGCGCCCTTCTAATTTTGGAAAGTGGGCCTGTACTGAATTGAAACTGCTGCACAGTGAGTGCATGTGGTCCCCCAAAGCATCTCCCGTTGCAGTAGGCGTTGCAACGACGGCCGCGCGACGCTTATCGCTGGCGTTTACTGCTCGCTATTAAGGGCGGACGCGGCGCTGGGAGGGGGCGGGGCGGGGCGGGGCGGACGGCGCTTCAGCTCCTAACCCAATAGAGCCCTCCCGCGGCTGCGCTGCTGCGGCGGCGGCGGCTGTGCGCGCCCGGGGCGGGCGCCAGATCAAATGGAGTCGGCGCGTTGACAGCGCGTCCGCAGGGCACGTCATCGAACAGTGATTAATATCTCCGGCGCCGCCGCCGGCGGCGAAGCCCACAGCGCTCGCCACCGCGGTTTCCCTCTCGTCCCGGTTCTCCCCTCCCTCGAGTCTTCTGCTCAACGCCCTGGTCATCCCCGCCCTCGCCCCGCCCTGCTCGCTCCGCGGCCTGCTTGCGCCCATTCCCGCCTACGGCCTATACACCACCCTATCCAAGACCTACCTTGCCTGTATCTTCCCCCGTCTAAGCCCTGGGCTGCTTACGCCCTGCTTACGCCCTGCTTACGGCCTGCTTGCGCCCATTCCCGCCTACGGCCTATACACCACCCTATCCAAGACCTACCTTGCCTGTATCTTCCCCCGTCTAAGCCCTGGGCTGCTTACGCCCTGCTTACGCCCTGCTTACGCCCTGCTTACGCCCTGCTTACGCCCTGCTTACGCCCTGCTTACGCCCTGCTTACGCCCTGCTTACGCTCTGCTTACGCCCTGCTTACGCCCTTCTTACGGCCTGCTTACGGCCTGCTTACGCCCATTCCCGCCTACGCCCTATACACCACCCTAACCAAGCCCTACCTTGCCTGTATCTTCCCTCGTATGCGCCCTGGGCCGCCTATGTCCTTCCTCACCTACCGAAGGTGCTACCCCCTCGCGTTGCACCGTCTTGTCCCTGCCTCGCATACCTCCTTTGCCCCGCTGGCACTCTAACACGCCCACTGGTTGTATTCACCTCAAAATTCTGAACCCTTCCCTCCAGTTTTGTTCTTTATACGATCTTGTCAATGCCTCACCTCACAACCATTCCGTGACCTCATGAACGCCTCCGTTCATTCCTGCTTTCTCCACCGTCTTTACCTGTTCTCTCGTCCTCAATCATCCTATGTGACGCAGTAGGCACAGTGACCAGCACGGCTTCACCACTCTCTCCCCGTGTTTTCATGTGATTCGCTCCTCTGTTGTCTCCTCTCATATTTTCGTTGCTGCCTCCGGCAATAATTACTGCTTGTTTCGCAGCCACCAATCCTCAACACGTCATGTTCTCGCCGACGCTTTGGACTCTGCTCCTCATTCGAACGACTTACTTTTTTACATCCTTACTCATCCACGTCTTTGGATTATCTGATACCGAAACCAACGCATTCCCTCTTCACCTCAGTTTCGACTCTTTTTCACCTTTATTCAGCCCCTTCCTCTACCTGGCTGTCTGCATCCACCTCCGCACCTTTCCCCCTCTACACCCCACCCCCTCCCTGTCCGCTGGCGACCGAAACGCGCGTGCAAGCGACTGTCTTGGCGCCATTGTGCGGACGTGGCGTTTGATCCACGCGCTCTCGCCTCCCAGGTGACAATGCGAAGATTGAAAAGATTCCATACATTTTTCACCTCGCCCCCCCCCCCCGCCTCAGCGCCGCCCCCGGCCCCGCCTCGCCTCGGCAGCTCCCCAGGCCCGGGGACGCGATTTTATTATATACGCGCCATTATGCCGCGTCGGGATGCTGCCGATGCCCGCCCCCTTCGCCACCCCACCCCGCCTCAAACCTCCCCCGCCCCGCGCGCCGACAAAGTGTTTCGCAAAAAGTGACTGCATTTTACACAGACTTCTCCTCCTATATAAAACCCACCCGGACTTCCTCTCTCGGCGCTCTCGCATTTTTACTGCCACTTCACGAGTGTCGGCTTCCATTTGATGAAATGAGAATTGTACGACTCATTTCCTCCCTCTGCCGTTACGGCGGCTTCAGCCTCCGGCCTGTCCCTCTCCGTCTGGCGCCCCGCCCCCTCCTGGTCCGGCGCTCCGCTCTTTCAGGGCCCCGCCGGCCCCTCCCGTTGCCCGCTTCGCAAACCGCGGCCGATCACACACGATTTTACAGCTACCCCGCTCCGTGTCAACACGTGATAAATGCACATCGCAGCATTGATTTTTAGTGCGCGCGCTCCGCCGCCAGGGTGGGTCCGGGCAGCAGGCCCGGTCGGGCTTGGGGACATAAAAAGCCCGTTTCATTCATATTGGCTCGCGGGCAATGGCTCGACTATCAGTCCGCGTCGCCGAGGAAGAAAGCCGAGCGGCGAGGGCGGCGGCACGCCTCTCCCGCCCCGCCTCGGCCGCCGTTGCCCCGCCGCCGCCGCTCACGGGCTCCATCGCGTCGACCGCGTCGACACGCCGCAGCGCTCCGGCAATTACAGGGCCCATGCCTCACCTGTCCCAGAGGCGACCGCGCCCCACCCCGCGCCTGGATGCGGCGGGGGCGGGGCTATGCGGGGCGGGGGTGGGGTGAGGCGGGGCGGGGGGCCGAGCAGAGCAGAGCGGGTGGGCGGGGGCGTGGAGGAGGGCCGCCTCGAGGCTGTGGCGAGGAGGCGGACGAGGCGGGGCAGGACTGGAGGCAGGTGAGAGGGGACGGGGCGGGGCCGAGCAGGGCGAGGTGGGCGGGGCGTGGAGGGCCGCCTCGAGGCTGTGGCGAGGAGGGGAGCGGAGCGGACGAGGCGGGACAGGAGTGGCGGCGGGTGAGAGGGGACGGGGCGGAGGGGGCGGGGCGGGACCGCGCAAGGCTGAGCAGAGCGGGGCGGGGCCGGTGGAACAAGGATATTGAGCTTCTGTGATTCACGGGGTGGCACAGGAAGAGCCCACTCAACCTGGCTCAGCCGCACTCTTGCTCTCCAACGCTGCGAAATGGCTCGGCCGCCGGTTGATTGGACATTGGATTTGTAGTGTACATTTTGAGGAGCACACACTTTAATTTGGGCCTATTTGTTCTTCAATGCGTCTTGCTCTCATGGCTATTAATTAAAACGGCTCGTTGTCGATCGCAGACTATTTGCTGAAATCTACTTCTCATTTTGAAGATAGTTATTTGTAATTCCACATGTCTCTCTGATGCGAGATATTTCCTACATGCATTATTAAACTTGCCAAGATATAGACACACCTGATAGATTCCTAAATGTGTTGAGCACAAAAAGATCGCTTACACTGATACTGGTAAACCAGACGAAAATGAAGGTGATACTTATATACAAAATGATGTAATGAGTGATATGCCTTTCGATACAAAGGTAAACATTTTTCTTCAAATCAATACTGTCTTGAAAAGCAATTACGCAAATCCTTGCAGAAATTTTTATATTAACTATTTAATAACTAACTTCCCTCAGAATGTCAAAAAATTTAAAATTAGACTAAGTAAATATTTTTAATAGATTATTTTTGTAAAATTGTATTTGGTAACGTAAATATTTTAATGTTGTTTGATGTTTGTTTTGTGTATTTTTAGTAATTCCTTAGAAAACGCTACCATCGGAAGCATTCTATGTAATCCTAAGTAGCTAAATAAATATTCTATTCTATTCTAAGTTAAATAAGTGGACATTTTAGCGCAGATGTGAAAACTAGATGGCCAAATAAACCTTCAAATTACTGCTACACAAATTTAATACACACGTTCTACGAACGGATATTTCTAACTATGAAAAGAGCATTCCAAGGTAAACCATAACATATGCCATTTAGTACATACAACACTTCCTTAAAAGGTTCCTGATTCATATTTCAATAAAGATAAGATGTTTAGGGGTGCTATCGTCGTATAATGCGCTTTTGTCGCCATGTCCTGCCGTAAAGTGTAAAGTCTGCGTCGTTTGCAGCTTGATCTCTCCTCTGGGGAATCAGAAGTGGCTCTTGAGCAGCCGGGGCCCAGCCAGAGAGCAAAGAACGGTTGCATATCGCTAGAAAAGCTTTCACGTAAAATCCTACTTTGGACGCTAAAGCTATCACCATTTTACATGCTTTTGCCAACAAATTTCTATTGAACACTCGAGCGAATAGGACTGAACCGTGCTTCACACTTAGGAAAGTATTCAAAAAGCGTATTTGATTACTTTTCGAACAAATCATGCCGAATCATTCATCTTCATATTCATGACGATACCGGAACTATTTTTAAAGAGGGGAGATGAAACCGGAGACACGCGAGGCAGAGAGAATGTGAAGCATGTCAAGGAGCTCATTACCATGGACGAGAAGCGAAAGGTCGACCTGCCGTCAGATACTTGGCAGTATTAGATGCAGTAAAGTAGACTCGGTAGAATACAGTAAAACTGTTTCTATAATTTAGTATACGTGGGAATATGTGTTTATCGCATGGTTGGCGATCCTCACAAACCGCGATACAATTTCGTAAATGTTCTGCTTTTCCATTCAAGTGTGGTAATAATAAAGATAATTATGAGAGTAATTACTTTAAATTTATCATAATAATTGAGAATGGGGAGGCAACGTTAGAGAGTAAGATCCATTCCAAAGAGATTTCTCTGAAGTTCCTGGTATCTGTCGCACAGTTATTAAGTTTTCTCATCATAATAAAGAGAATAATGTTGGCTTCCTCTTCTCAGTACCAGATGTTAGATGACTACTGACTACTGTTCAGGGACATAAATAAATATATAATTGGTGATGCTACAACAGCACATACTTTCTCACGTTTTTATAACCTTTGCAATTTTTTGAAAATTCAGTGGGTTCAACGAAAAAGAGATTTGCATCACTTTTAAGCCTTCTTTTCTCAGCCCGAGAAAGCAATTTGAAAAAAAATGGCGCTGTTTTTGAGAAAATATTGTTTTTCAAACTGTCGTTTATTTCTTGCAAAATTACAGGAAAAGTATTCATACATGGAAAAAATTGTGCATGACCTCATTTAAACATTCCACTTTGAAGAAGAGATTTCATTCATAAAAAAATCTCTCTCTTGAATATTGTAGTTGTAAGAAGACGCCAAAGTAAATAAACTCTTGTAATATAAACTCTTGCAATTTACGAAAATTAAGATAATTAAACAAAAATCAGACGTGCGCCATTTTTATAAGGATACTTTGAGAAAAACAATTAAAATGTCTTTGAATTTCAGAATATCGGAACTTTTGAACATCGGAAAAAACATTTAGCTATCAGGAATTACAAAACTTCCTTGTACAGGTATATTCTTTTAGCATGTTTATATCCATTGAGACTAAAGAATTCTCAAATATATGCAAAAGACACTGATTAATTGACCAGAAATGTGCGTTCCTTAATCATGACGCTAGGCGGTAATGTGTTAAATAGAGGGAGAGGCTGCACGCCGCTCCTGAAATATGATTGTGCAAAGCGTGTCTGTCTGCACTCTCAACGGGGTACAGCTGTGACGGTGCGGGGGAGGTGCGAGGGTGGGGGGTGCGATGCGGTGCGGGGGCAGTGCAGGGGCGGAGGGGGTGGCGCGGGTGCGGGGCGTGGCGGGGCGGGGGCGGCGCGGGCGAAGCGGTGACGGCGCGGGGGAGGTGCGAGGGTGGTGGGTGCAGGGTGGAGCGGGGGCGGTGCGGTGCGGAGCGGCGGTGCGGGGCCAGAGCGTAGGCAGTGCGGGGTGGTGTGGGGCAGTACGGGGCGCCATGGGGCGGTGCGGGGACGGTGCGGGGCGGTGCGGGGCAGTGCGGACGGTGCGGGGACGAAGCGCGGTGTGGGGCAGTGCGGGGACGGTGCGGGGACGGTGGCGGTGCGGAGCGGTGCGGGGCGGTGCGGGGCGGTGCGGGCAGTGGGGCAGGTGGGCGTTGTGGTGGGGCAGTGCGGCAGTGGGCAGTGCGGGGGCAGTGGTGCGGTGCGGGGCGGTGCGGGCAAGTGCGGGGCAGTGCGCGGGGACGGTGCGGGGACGGTGCGGGGCGGTGCGGGGCGGTGCGGGGCGGTGCGGGGCGGTGCGGGGCAGTGCGGGGCAGTGCGGGGCAGTGCGGTGTGGTGCGGGGGCGTTGCGGTGCGAGGGCGGTGCGGGGGCGGAGCGGGGGCGGAGCGAGGTGGGACCGCGCGACATTGTGTGCGTGCGAGCGAGCGCGCGCGCCTTTCGCGGCTAATTCCGCATTCATAGCAGCGCGCCTCGTAATGCGTGGCGATGCCTCCGCCTAATCACGAGTTAATCGGACACTTTAATTACACCGGTACAATTTCAAACCGGCGCGGCGGCGGGGGCGGAAGAAGGCGCTCGGCGCCAGGGGCGGGGCGCTCGAGGAGCGATGGGGCGATTGAGCGAAGGCGCGCCACGAAAGAGGAGGCGAGGCATGAGAAGCGCAGACAGCGAAGGGACTGGGCTGCGTCTCCGAGAAGGGAACTGGGGTACGCCTGGGCGGTAAGGGGCTGTTCATTTCCATCAAGGCGACGGTGTCGCCGTCTTGCGGAGTAATTGCCAGCCGCGCGCGCGGGGCGGCGGTGCCTTCGCGGCTGGGGAGCTGTCGTCGCCTCCACCGCCTCCGCTTTGGCCGAGCAGATTGCAGGCGGCGCGCGGGCAAGCCAAAGCGGGCAGTGGCGGTGGCAGGGCGAGGGTGCCCGTTGGAGCGGGCCAGGGAGATCGCGGAGATCCCACTGGAGGGGGCGGGGCCGGGCAGTTGCGCGGCCGTGGTTGGCGGGGGAGGAGAGCGGGGCCTTGTGACTGACGGGGTGGCGGCATGGGCGAGGGACGCGGAGACCGGCGTGGGCGGCGAAGCGTGGGCGGTGCGGCGGCGGGCCAAAGCGTCGCCAATCTGCGCCGCCGCCGCCCCCGCCGCCCCGGCGCCGCCGACACTTAAGATGCAAATGAAGGCGCCGTCTCCACCTGCTGGTGCGCGCCCGGAGGCCCCGAAAGCCTTGTGCGCCCGCGCCGGCCATCTCAGATCTCGCGGCTATTGAGAGACGCCGATGGACGTCGCTAGATGATCAGGGCCAATTTCACGGACGACCAGACACTCCGGGACTTGGACAATAGTTTCTTCAGCCTAGTGGGAAATACTTGGGACCAATTAAGCAAATGTTATAGAGAATGAATCGGAGCGTTTGCATTGCAGCATTCTTGATTTGGCTAAGAAGAAGAAGAAGAAGAAACTTGGGGATTGTTTGTTGAATAATTAAGCTTGACGTGTTCCAATAATATCTCTATATCCCTATAATAAAATTGTTTAATATAATACTTTTCTGCCAATTTTTTTTCAAAATATTATTAATTTGTTTTGAAAATCCTTTCAGTTTATTAATAATAAAAATTTACCAACTCCAATGTGAGTGAAAATGCCGCTGGACAATTTTTCATTTTAATGTTCTCGGAGCTTACTTCTAGTTTTTTTTAAAATTTTGAATGTTTCATTCGCTTCATTTAACTTCTTTCAGTTTCTCCATGTATTTAATCAAATCTTCTTACTTGAATTTTCTCATTTCAGACAACCTTGCGCAGTCGATGAGCTCCTGAAAATCTGTTCATCCCGTAAGGTAAGTTAGCCCTTGATGATTCTCTTATTTCTGGATATTATGTCACGTTTCAATGATAATGTGGGGAAGAATCGTTGAATTAACTCTCCTAAATTCCGATGTCCGTTCATTTATTATTATTATTATTATTATTATTATTATTATTATTATTATTATTATTATTATTATTATTATTAATTTTGTTGATTAATATTAGATTTTTAGGAAGATAAACAATATTTAAAAGCTAGTAACAAAATTAATTCGCTATACAGATCGGGATATTTTTTATTTTTATTCTTTAATCAGCGAATCCTATGTATCAAAAAAAGTCATTAAGAAATTTCTCCACCAATATAACAACTGAGAATAACAGTGCAAACTTCTAGGGTATATTGGGAAGATGATTCATAACCTTTCGTCAATTAAAATATGGTGGGAAATCTCATATAATAAAGTTGCACATACGCAATTTTGAACATGCAGTTATGATTGGGGAGTAACATAAAATGACTGTGTGAGAACGTGTGTTTGCCAACCGCCAGTGTATATAGAATTACCTACCAATCGGAGAAGGGGCAGATGAAAAATCCAGTTCCTTATATAAGTAACGTCGTTACACTAGTTTTCTAATTTAAATGAGTCCATTGGGAAAAAGCGATCGTATTCAACTCCCTACATGCACTCGAAGTTCATTACTTTTATTATTCGACACACTAATAATGTAATCTACACCTTTAAGTTACTTCCTCTAGTTTTCTACAATATTGGATTATTTTCTTAGCATTCCATTACTATTTAGCCTCTTCGAAGGCTAAATACTACGTTAATATATTCTAAATAACTGTGTTTTAGCTCTGGTCCTTATAATTACCTTAGCGCACTCTTACCCCCCGACGAGTATCTTAGTAAAGTAAAATTTTAGGTAAAAATATTCACAAAAGTGAGAAGCTATAGATATTATTAATGTATTTAAAAATGAAAATGCGTACTCAGGAATAAAGACCAGCGAAATATTAATTTGAAGGTAGCTGAATAATATTTTTCTTCGATTGTTTTCATTCTTCACTTGCCATTTTCAGCCCAGTTTTTGAAGATAAGTGCTTCCAGCTCAACAAAATCTCTGGGGTACATTCTTCTATTGTGTGTTCTCTAATTTATGGAAATAATTATCTGGTTTTGCTAAAGAGATCTTTCAGCGGGTCTTTTTATCCAAAATAACTTTCATTGAACGAATTTTTGTCTATGAGGTAAACTGAATTTTTAATGAAAATAATTCTTGGGAATATTAAAATGTGTTAATCATTATGAGGTAGGAAGGAGAATATGTCGGTACTAGGAATTTCACATGGCCTCCTTTCTCTACAGCAGTTGATGACGCTCTCACACCTGACCTTTCGTATATCCTCAGCGCCCAAGAAAATGCCCTCCACGAAACAGTTCGTTTGCCACCTACTAGATTGTGGTGCTGAGATCCTTAAGTACTCAAAGACCTTTTTAGACTCTTGTGTATTCTAATTCTGGAGAGTCTGTTGCGTCGATGTATTAATTTAAAGTTTAAATAGCCCGAATAATTACATAATACGAAGGGCATAAATAAAATTACAATTGGAAAATAAACCATTATAATTTTATACTCGGAAGTAAAAACTGCTTCTTCGTATTTTTACAAGAATTCCAGTTAGAAAGAATTCTTGCATCATATGTAACTACAAATTAATCAGTGGCCTATTCTAGTCATTATTACTCAAGAAAAGAAAAACTTTTTGAAGAATGTAATAACACAAAGCTTGGGTTCAAATATTTAAGAATATGTACGTTTTAAAACGCTTTCGATTTCAAGACATTACAGGAGGATTTTTTACTCAATAAATTGGCGGCTAGGATATAAATTAATTATTACCAAAAGTATTTAAAAATACAGTGCGGCCATTTTATAAATGTGTCGGTCGCACGGGGATTTTGCCTCGGTGAACGAGGCCACGGACGCCGGGTAAATCGAAGCAGGGCGGCCGGTAGAACTGCCGAAGAGGGAAGTGGCTTTTTGCTATCGAAAAGTTTAAATTGTACTCACGTTATAGTACATGCTGGAACTACTCACCATTGACTCTGAGGCATTCTTGACATCTACAAGTTCTGGTTCACTCGATAAAGAATATCCTGTGATATTGCAGAGATCTGTTCCAGTATATTGTGCCGTAATTCTTCGGTGTGGGGATTTGTGGCGTATATGTGATCATTCAGGAATCCCCAAAGAAAGAAATCTCATGGAGTCAGATCAGGAGAGCGTGCAGGCTACAGGCCACTTGTGATCATTCTCTCTCCATAAAAGGCGTGTAAACCTTTAATGAAACTGAAGTAGTGTGTGCGGTTGCGGAATGCTATTGAAAATGACCGTAATTACGCTCTTCATTTGTCAACATTTGGAAGAAAGGCTTCTGGATACGATGCACATAACGGTTCGATACATTTTACGTATATGTCATACACAAACACTTTCTCTTCGAGCGAGCCACCACAAACAGACTATTGTGGCGTCGTGGTAGCGAAATGGCTACACGATCTCTAGTTACAATGATATTTATTTACAGAAATATACGAGTATTTACAGCTCTGGGGTTACCTCCGCGACCCCAATCTACCTCCGCGACTCCACGCATACTGCTCCCATCTCCCGGCTAGTGCATCCTCCACCCAGAGGCTTTACCGCGCCGGTGTCCTGACACCCGGTGCTACGCACTCGCAGTGTCCAAGGAATGCACTACTGCCAACGGGTCGCAGTTGCGTCCGCACACGAGGCGATCTCTAAACGAACTCCTTCCGGCCAGCTAGCTTCTGGCGGTCATGTCCCCCCCCACCCCCTAGCTTCTCTGAACGTGCGGGTGGCTCTGGTACCACATGGCCATCCAGCCTCCCCTGTCCGCCGGCGGGGTTCAGGACCCTTTGCCCGGTCGACTTGCGTCCCGGAGTGTTAATGGCTCCCTTTCCAGTTGTCTAAAGCTACTAACAGTCTTTGTGCTAGCCGACGGGATGTCCTCCCCTCTGCTCGCCATCTTCGACACTTTCTAAGGATGTTCGAAACCCTGGCCGCCATGTGGTGACGTTACACTATTCACCAAAACTGGAAAGCATGCCTTTTGCAGGGAGAGACCTTGAGCGGCGTTCCTAGGGGACTTCAAGCGATTGAGGACTCGCCGGCCGAGCAGAAGTTTCCACGATCGCGACACACTAATGAAATAGTCGCACTGTACATTTACATTATCTCATCCAAGTTCGACCGTACAAATAAAAGTTTCAATAAAAAATCAATCCGTACAAATAAAAATGTTCGATTTTGCGATATCCTTAACGTAGTGTCCTATCACACGCAGCATCTTCCGTTTCCTCGTGCTCAGGAGCCGTCTTCACGTTCTTGAGACGATCGATGGGGCTGTGGGTAAGAAGGCGGCCGAGCACCGAACAAAGAGTTCGCGAAGTTCGGGAGGCTGCTGAAGACTGCGTGCGGCAGCGGGTCTTATTTCATCCTCGCATGAAGTTGGCTCTTTGAAGCAGATTGATCTCCCCGATCCCTCAAGGGTGGGATTATTACTTGGTCATGTGATCTACGAAATGGGATGGGTTAATTTGTTTTACGAAAGAAGTTAATATAGCAATTCGTAAAGGAGGGTACTGTATGTATACTATTGAATTTGGATTTCCTGCATTAAATTTGTCTAAAAGCACATATGTTATGCAACTAATACTAATATAGTTTCGTGTAACCTGCGAAGGGTGAAGGTTGTCCATCCTAAAAATATATAATAAAAATTGGCTACGCATTATCCGCACCACAGTTAGAGCTGAGTACTTGAAACGCCTACTGGGTGCTGCAGAGGTTTCTATTTTATTGGTTTATTTATATATTATATTATCTATATTTATAGACTGATGACGACAAAGCCGTCGAAAGCCGGCTATCTAAATAAATTAAGTTGATGGAGATGACTTCCTTTATTTCTTCATATAATAACGTCAACAACACCGCATCAGAATTTCTACAATTCATGAACACTAGCATACAGAAACGGCCTGATCTAAAATACAACATTAGTTAGTGGTTGTTTTACCAAATAACCGTGTTATCATGCTCCCTATCTATTTGTAATGGGATCGTTGTTTTGCATGCTCTATATGGTCGTTCTACTTACTCCTTGATTGATTGACAGCTTATTTTCTTCTAACAGGCTTCTCTTAGTTGGTCGTATGTCTAGAAGTGGTTCTGTGCCCATACCAACCAGGGCGTTTGGAGGTGCATCGCGAGAGTCACCCCCCGGGGTCGCCACGTGTGTTCGTGCGGGGGCGGCGCGAGGGCGGCGCGCGCCGTCTGGCGGGCGGGCGCCCTAATGGAGCGCCCTGTATGCCGCGCCACTCGCCAATCGCACCGGCGGGGATCCGCACCGCCGCCGGTCAGCCCCGCCCCGCCCCGCCCCGCCCCCACCGCCACCGCCGGCGACTAGTAATCACTTTTATCAGTGCGGCGTCACGTGGGGGCGCGCGCGTGTCCCGACATGGGCAATCGGGGATCTGTCGGGATTCGCACGCGGGCTGCCGGGTGGTCGCGCCGCCCGCGCGTCGCCCGCCGACTGCTGCCCTTGCGGAAGGGCGCCAGGGCGATGCGTCGCGCCCTTCGCATGAGGGCAGACGGTGGGAGGACTGTCGTTAGCGTGGAAGGCACGTGCGAGAGAGGATTTGATTGATTGATTTTTTCGTGTTTTCGGGCGCGTCAACTGCTTCGGTCATTAGTCCCGTTAGTGTAGTGCAAGTTTTTTTTCTCGGGAGATAGCGGGGATCTCCTCCCGCTGGATGGCGAGATCCGACGCCGACTTACCATCGGCTAGTGGAGTTTCCCCCTAACCAGGACTCTCCCACCAGCGGGGCACCGCCCCAGCCGGGACAAGCTCTAAACTCCCGACTGGTCGCCCGGGATATGTGGTAGTGTAGTGCACGTTAGTGTAAGTGTGTGTGTAAGGGGAGAGGATAGGACAAGGAATGGGAAAGACAGATCGCGCGCGGTCCTTGGCCCGTTTGGTAGGGAACTGTTCCGGCATTCGTCTGGTGTTGATCGGAGAAACCACGGAAAACTACCGATCAGAGCAGCCGGCCACTAGAATTCTCTTCCAGACAGCGATTGAATTCGACCTAGCGCGAGGGAGGTATGTCTGCGGCTGAGGCGGGCGAAAGATCGGTTTCCTGGCTTTCCAGCTAGGGATCGGGAGAGTATCAACGGGTGTGGGATGGTAATTGGGCTAATTTACGCCGTAAACACGATGCAAGTTTTCAGAACAGGGTAATTTTTGGTAATTTAAAGCAATTTAATTTGAACAGAGTTAATGTTTGGTTAATATTGTGCAATAGAACGGAACCGATAAAACTAATTAGTGTGAGTGGAAATAGAGTTAATTATTATGCTCATTAATTTTGAATATTTTGAAGAAATTTCCTTTCCACAACAATGATTCTCATGCACATACTTTCGAGGGTGATGGTAAAACTCGTATCTATTAAAAGTGATAGATATCAATGGGGCTTTTACGTTTTAGGAATCTTGTAATTAAGAGTTGAGCAAGTAATACTCAGCGGGAACGGTGATGAGAAAGTGGCGAAGATGGAGCAAGAGAAGGGAATGAATGAATGATAGCTAAGAATTACGAGTTATCTCTAGGGAATCGGAGTTAAACCGAAAAATACTCGGACACAGAAGACTGAAACGGTAATACCTGATAACTTAACGATGATACTCACAAAGCAAAATATTTTTACTGCACATTTCTAATTCTTTTAACATTTTCTAGATATTTTTTCAAAGTTTATGATCACGTTATCGTTCAGTTGTCGACAACACATCCATGACTGAAGGCAATGTAGAAGTCTTTTACCTTCACTTCCTGGGAAAGTCCCTTCGTCTGAGAAGACCATTCTGTACTACTTAATTTGTTTTCAATTTTTTCTGGAATTCATTGTAACATTGATATCTAACTAAATGTTGATTATTATTATTTTAATAACGCGTTCATGAAAAAAACACCACTCATAACTATACAGGATTGATTCTTTGATTGATTTTTTCGTGTTTCCGGGCGCGTCAACTGCTTCGGTCATTAGTCCCGGTCAGTAGTCCCGTAAGTGTAGTGCATGTTGGTTCTCGGGAGATGGTGGTGATTTCCCCCCGCTGGATGGCGAGATCTGGCGCCGACCTACCGTCGCTGAGTGGGGTTTCCCCCTAACCAGGACACTCCCACCAGCGGGGCACCGCCCCAGTCGGGACAAGCTATAAGTTCCCGACCGGTCTCCCGGAATATGCGGTAGTGTAGTGAATATAACTACACAGGAAATACCTCTTAAACAAGCAAACATTACTATCAATTAGTCACCTCCACGATCCTCCGAACACGTAAATGTAGAGCTACAATATTCTGCTCCGGAAACTCTGAAAAGAGAGCAACCGGAATTCCCGAGGGCGCGGCAGTGAAGGCAGCTCGCAGGCCAGTGGGCTTTCGGTGGCAGGCGAGGGGCGTGCCTGGGGCAGGCAGCGCCGCACCGCGCCGCTGGGTGGGGGCGGGGAGGCGCAAGGCGGTGCCGGGTGGGGTGGCGCGGGGCGGGACGGCTCGACGCAGGGCGGCCGAGAGACGCTGAGCCCCAGGGCCCGGGGGGGATTTTTCCCGTAAATCCCCTCCGCCGCCGGAACGACACGCCCCCCGGGTCCCGAGCGTCGCCCGCGCCGCCGACGTCGCCACCGCCCGCGCCGCCACCTGGCCCGTACGGCCCCGCGTCGCGCTGTAGCCAATCGGCGGCATTAACGGTAGACGCGACGCCGCCGCAGGGTGACGTTTGTTGGCATAGGATGACTGTGCTTGGCGGCGTGTGCAATTGGTGATGCAGACGTCAAAGCGGTTGTACAGAGAGACAGAGCGGGATGTTGTGCTTCAACGATTAGACAGACGTTGAAGGAGCGGGATGTTGAAAGAGCGGGACGTTGAAAGAGCGGGACGTTGAAAGAGCGGAATGTTGAAAGCGTGACGTTGAAAGAGCGGGACGTTGAAAGAGCGGGACGTTGAAAGAGCGGGACGTTGAAAGAGCGGGACATTGAAAGAGCGGGACGTTGAAAGTGCGGGACATTGAAAGAGCGGGACATTGAAAGAGCGGGACGTTGAAAGAGCGGGACGTTGAAAGAGCGGGACGTTGAAAGAGCGGGACGTTGAAAGAGCGGGACGTTGAAAGAGCGGGACGTTGAAAAAGCGGGACGTTGAAAGAGCGGGACGTTGAAAGAGCGGGACGTTGAAAGAGCGGGACGTTGAAAGAGCGGGACGTTGAAAGAGCGGGACGTTGAAAGAGCGGGACGCTGAAAGAGCGGGACGTTGAAAGAGCGGGACGTTGAAAGAGCGGGACGTTGAAAGAGCGGGACGTTGAAAGAGCGGGACGTTGAAAGAGCGGGACGTTGAAAGAGCGGGACGTTGAAAGAGCGGGACGTTGAAAGAGCGGGACGTTGAAAGAACGAGATGTTGAAAGAGCGGGACGTTGAAAGAGCGGGACGTTGAAACAGCGGGACGTTGAAACAGCGTGACGTGGAAATAGCGGGACGTTGAAAAAGCGGCGTGTTGAGAGAGCGGCGTATTGAGAGAGTTGCGCATTAAGAGAGCGGGACGCTGAGAAAGCGGATCGTTGAGAGAGCGGAGTGTTGAGCGATCGGCGCATTAAGAGAGCGTGGCATTGAGAGAGCTGGGGCGGGGGCGTTGATAGAGAGGGACGTTGAGATAGCGGGCCGTTGGTGAATCGGGGGGTTTACGAAGATCACTAGGGGCGAAGCGAGCGATGGCGAAGCGCGATGATGGCGGAGTGGAGCGATGGGGAAGCGGAGCGATGGCGAAGTGGGGGGATAGCCAAGCGGAGGAATGGTGAAGAGAATGGATGGCGAAGCGGAGAGATGGCGAAGCGGAGAGATGGCGAAGCGGAGGGATGGCGAAGCGGAGGGATGGCGAAGCGGAGGGATGGCGAAGCGGAGGGATGGCGAAGCGGAGGGATGGCGAAGGGGAGGGATGGCGAAGCGGAGGGATGGCGAAGCAGAGGAATGGCGAAGCGGAGGGATGGCGAAGCGGAGGGATGGCGAAGCGGAGGAATGGCGAAGCGGAGGGATGGCGAAGCGGAGGGATGGCGAAGCGGAGAGATAGCGAAGCGGAGAGATGGCGAAGCGGAGGGATGGCGAAGCGGAGGGATGGCGAAGCGGAGGGATGGCGAAGCAGAGGGATGGCGAAGCGTGTCGATGGGAAACTAGTGATTATTGGTTAGATTGTGTAGTTTATTACTCGAATGGTTGATGGTTGATAAAGATTATGGAGCCTAGCCATGCATGCAGTTGGCATCATGTAGATATGACACTAGAGAAGGACGGTATTTGACCGCCTACAGAAACAGTACTTGGTGTAGTGATAGTGACGATGAAACGGAACTTCATGACTTGGTGATTAAATGAACAGGTCGGTGGCATTTGATAGTGCTGAATATTGAACGTAAGAAGTTAGCGGCGAAGGGCGTTGGTCCTTCGTGATGCAGGGATGGGCTGGTGATAGCTATGTTTGATAATGCGAGTCTCAGGATGTTAGTAGGTGATGGCCCAGGGATTGATATTGGAAGATGAGGGTGTATTCGTGGTAGCGGGGCTTGGAGGCGGACAATACTGAGAGATCCATTGGCACCATAATAGTGGCGGAGAGAGTCGATTTAAGATTAATAACTATGACAAACGAGAGGCAATAAAGAGCTACACAAATCAACCTTATTTACAGTCATTCTATGTTCCGTTGCTTCTCAAACACAATTTTTTACGTGCACAAAGGGAATATTGAAGGACGACATCCGAAAAGAGCAATCTTCGTTTGCATTACTCGTTTCTTTGTTCCTACGTGAAACGTTAATACAATACATCGGCCTTTACTTTGACAATGTAAACATTGCGATGTAAAATTACGTTACCTTATGGAGTTCTTTGTCGCAGTATGTAACATTTGTTTAAAAAAGTAATATCCCACCTTCTTTTTAACAGGTACCCCCGAATAAGATGATAAAACGTTTCCTTAAACCAAATGACGTACGAGTGGTTACACCTTAATTCTAACATAAAAAATTATATTTTTGAAAGCTTTCGTAGCTCCCGTCCCACCACCCACAACCCTCTAGAGCAGAAAATTTGTTTTTTTTATTTCAATTTTTTTCGGCAACTGAACATTATTTTATCTGACAAAAATTGATAAATAAGAAGATAATTTATACTATCAGGAAAATATATTTTGATATTTTCTTAGACCTAAATTCAAACACAAAAAATATTTAAAAAAAAAATATTGCGTCTTAGAAACATGGAACAGGCTCGAAACAATCTTAAAATGTTCCTCCTAAAACACAAATGGTTGTGAATTTGTTTCTGATTTTTTCAACAGCTGTGCTGCAGTTAAAAAAATAAAAACAATTTACCCGCCTTTAAATAACCTTCAATTTAAATATACTTTGAAAATGACTGCAACAGTTCTGTGCATTTATTTTAGTGTTTATTATACATTTGTTTACATTGTTGAAGCACCCAGTAATATTTTGTGTTTTACGAGGAACGTTTGAGATTTTTTCATGCCTGTTCCATGTTTCTAAGACATAATTTTTTTTTGTTACTTTTTCAAAAATATTTTTTTGTGATTTTATTTGGCTCTGAGAAAATATCAAAAAATCTTTTTCTGATAGTGTAAATTATCTTCTTATTTATCATATTTTCAGTCAGATAGAATAGTGTAAAGTTGCTGAAAAAATTAAAATAAAAAACCACATTTTCAGCTCTAGAGGGGCGTGGGCGGTGGGACGGGAGCTAAGAAACCTTTCAAAAATATTATTTTTATGTTAGAATTATAATGTAACCACTCATATGTCATTTGGTTTAGGGGAGCTTTTTACCATCTTAACTGAGGGTACCCTTTATGTAAGTCTAAGGAAGTTAAATCTGTTAAATACTTACAAAAGTACAATTTTTGTATTCGAAACGCAAAACTAACTTCAATAAAGCGTCAGTATCGAAGGAGTAACAAATAACAACAAATAAATACTAGGGTGATGACCTAAAATCACCAAAGGAATGGTTGAGAGCGAATAGCCTTGGCTTCAGGGAGACCTAGTGCCGTGTGTTCCAGGTACACGGTGACATGCATGCGCAAAAGCGCGGCCAGCGCAGCCCAGGTAGGTGTCTGCGAGGACGCGTCGGGCGAGGTAGGGCGCGGGGCGTGGCGGGGCGTGGCGGGGCGTGGCGGGGCGGGGCGTGGCGGGGTGGGGCGGGGCGGGGAGGGGTGGGATCGGACGGGGCAGGACGGGGCGGGGCCGGGCCGGGGGTGGAGGCAGCGCATTTCGCCACCTGGCATTCGTGACGCGCGGCTCGGCCGACCTAATTGGAAATCGCGTCAGCCTCGGCCGCCGGAATATTCGTATATTTCTACAGCCCCGAACAACAGTTGATACACGAGTTTTTATCTCAGGCCTCTGCTCTTTCAGAGCTGGAAATGGGGCACGTAATCCCATTGCCTGCGCGTCGGTGGCAGGCCGGCGGAGGCGGGGGGCGGGGCGGGGGCGGAGGTATGGCGGGTACCGGTGGCAGGGGGAGGGGTTGAAGAGCTTATCGCCCCGCTCGGCAGGAGCGCTGGCCCGCACCGTTGTGCATTATGTGAAAACTAATGAGTGGAGCGTTTAATTCCCGTTATAACAATTTCATGACGGCCCGAAATAAGTTTTAGGGAGAACGGTCTGGAACAAATTCTCGCAGATGGGATGGATTTTTTGCGGATTGTCCTTGTTACCTTTGCTCCCAGCGGGGCTAATGGAAAGATTTTATCGAAATAAATTTCTGGTAAGTCGTCATCAAACGATATCAGAGAATTATCGAAACATTCGTGTTTTTCTCTAATATTCGAAATATGGAAAATGAGGAGAGGGATTACATGATAATAGATTTTCAATGCTGGATTAATTATGAGCTGGGTATTTGTAACCTTAAGATAATATCTTCAGTACAAGTATTGCAACTGAAATGCACATTGAAAATATTGGATACCTTCTTGTTTGAAGAATGATGGCAATACATGAGTACTTTTTTCGGAATATTTCTAGGGAAGACATGCTAATTTGCTAGTTCGAATACAATTTTAATGTAATACAAATTAATATACAATAATATTATACTAATGCGTTTCCGATCTCTATTTCGTAATCTGAGGAACAAAAATGTTATTTTTGTTTTGTACGCTAAAGGTTTGCTTTAAATGGTTCTTTTAAATTGTCAAATAATTAAGAAGAGAAATTATTAGTTGTTTATTATTTTGCTACTTTTAGAATTATATAGCGGGTAGTCTGAACACTTAACAAAACAAATATTTAATATATTAATTTCTGTGGACGGTTTTTTAGAAAATTCTCAAGATACCGAAATTCTATCTCCTGTTTTTTTTCACATTTCATTTATGATCCAGGAGTTGAAACGCCACGTGTCTGGGAGTCGTGATGCGGCAGACTGCGAGGAGCGCGCGCACGAGATCTAAAGCGCGGCCTCGCTCTCCTGCTCGGCCGTAACCACGCGCAGTTTCCCACAGCCCGTCACTCCCTCGGCCCTCGTCCTTTGCCCTCCGCCCTTCGCTCGGCCCGGCAGCGCCGCGGGCGTTGACGCAGCGCCGCAGTATGCGACTGTTCCATTCGGTTTCGGTGTATCCCGGCCGTCTAATCCACGCGCTGTTTGCGGAAGCGTAGCATCCCGTATGCGTGCCCGTGTGTGTCCCGCCACCCTACCACAGCCCCGCCCCCGCCCCCGCCGCTCCCGCCATCCCCACCGCCCCGCCGCCCCGCCGCCCCGTCGCCCCACGCTCCGCCGCCCCGCCGCTCCGCCGCCCCGCCTCCCCCGCCTCCCCCGCCTCCCCCGCCTCCCCCGCCTCCCCCGCCTCCCCCGCCTCCCCCGCCGCCTCCGCCGCCTCCGCCGCCTCTGCCGACCCCGCCGATCCCGACCCACCCTGCCACTCCGCAATTCCCGTTGCCCCCGCCCCCAACGCCGCCCCGGTCGCATCGGCGCCCCGGCCGCCCCCACCACCCTCACCGCCACCCGCCACCCCCACTATGACAGAGCACTGATGCCGAAGCCAGGCCTTCCCCTGAACAGCGACACGTGTGTCTGGTACTGGCCAACGATGATGTACCAGTTATATAAGAAAGGCCAATGAAACTCATTGCCTTTTAACAAATTGCAGAGGCCACGGAGTGCGTTGCTCGAAAATTTGGAAAACTCCAAATTTGCTATGGTTCAACAAACTATAGAATGACTTTTAGTTTTACGTTTTCAATATTTGAATGACCAAAACGCTGAAATTAATATTGTGTCGAACTGAATGATAATGTTCGTTAGAATTTTGAACATAGTGAGCTTTTATGTATGTGTTAAATTGTGGGATAAAGTTGGAACTAATAGTGCAATTATTTTACCGAGACTTTTAGAATTACTTATTTCACTCTTATTCAAAAAAATTAATTAATGTGTTTGAAGTCACACATCTTATTTTTATACCAGTTGGATCGAACAAAATGTTGATAATCTCCACTGGAAATGATGAATATGGTAGGTCACCTCCTTGTGTGTTGGACATGGTTGTAATGTCGATGCTATGAGGATGGTACTGGTGCTGATAGATGGGTAGGGGCGGAAGATATAAATCGCAATGGGCACCTAGGGAGCCATAAACGCAGGTCATGATGCCAGAGCAGGAAGAGATGGTGCACGACTGGCGGCATTACTCACATTTGGGCGAAATGTATATCAGGACGCAAATAGAAGCATATTGATTTCTGTGAGCTAGAATCACAAAAAAACAGTAATTTTACTAGTTCCGGATAAACTTTTAATTCGTATATTTTTTACAAAAATTAATGCAGATAATTATTTCTAACAAAATTTAAATGATTATACGACACGGTAATTATGTGTCATGAATAGGGAACTAACAAAATCTTTTGTTAGTTCCCTTTACATCTACGTGTACATAAATAAATTATGTCAATTGTTGTAATATGTAAAAATATAATGCTCACATGAAAAATAAACTATTGAATTAAAAAGAATAAATACACATAAAAAATTAATCTAAATTATTGACTATTAGACATAAGTACTAATGATCCCACATTTCGTAGTAAATGAAAAAGACGTAGAAATGATTGAAATCAGGTGATAGAACACAAGATACAAAATTATATTACTGTTATATACAATAATTTTCACAGCTCTTAAAAACTGACAACGAATCTCTACCGTCAAAATAATATGCATGTAACTGCTGTTATGCATAGGCCATGGTGGCAT
The DNA here is from genome assembly GCA_011170035.1 of Teleogryllus occipitalis. Classification (NCBI taxonomy): domain Eukaryota; kingdom Metazoa; phylum Arthropoda; class Insecta; order Orthoptera; family Gryllidae; genus Teleogryllus; species Teleogryllus occipitalis. The sequence goes on along the minus strand of BLKR01005977.1, from coordinate 24,290 downwards.
GTGTACTTCTTGCCACATAAATCACTACAACGGACAGAACAAAGGCCTTCACGAACCATCGTTTGCTCGCCACAGTCCATCAGTCTGCTTTGTATTCACTTTCGGGTCCGCTGCTGTCGCCAAAGGGCAACGTGATGTCGCTCTCTGCCCTTCTGCGCCCGCCCTCGCTCCCTCGCCTGCGCCTCCATCTTCCCACCTCGGCGCGCTCGCCGCCACCGCCGCCGCCGCCGCCGCCGCCGCCTCGATAATACTAATGGGGTAATGTATTCATCAGCTGTTAGCGCGCCTCGCCGGTTCGAATCCCGCCGCTGCTAATGTGTTGTCATTTCATTATCGTCCATTAATCATTTAGCTCAAACGTATCGTGAACCTATTTGCGCCTGCTACTTAGGCGGCGGCGGTGGCCGGCCGAATTCCGCAGTGCGAAAGCACCGGCACTGCTGCCCTTTGCCTACCCTCCCCGCACTTATGCTCTCTGTGCCTCTACTATAGATTCACAACTCATCTACATCCGTTGGAGTAAACACGTTTAATCATAGTACTGACAGGGAAATAGAATTTATAATACTAAACATTTTGTATTAAAAAGACTACGGAAATTCCTAATTTATACATTCATTATTACATTTCGATATGAAGTTAATGTGTGTTTATATAATACCATAGAGGAAATAGTAATATGTAATATAATATCATTGGAAACAAAATAATAATTAAGTGAAGCAGAAGCATCGAATTAGAGTAATTAACCTGAAATAAATGAAGTTACATAGTCTTCTTTCATGTAGGAGGTGTCAGAATTTTTAGTGATTAATGATTGGGAAATGAAATGAATCTGACTAATCAAAGGCGTCTAGGAAGCCTTTCGACAAGATGAACTTGCTTGGACATACCGACAATTGCTAATAGAGACAGCAGGTGGAGCTGAATGGAAATTCGATAGATCGCGTTCGTGGGAAGGAATGATGTAATAATTGGAGTAAAATAAAGGATAAGAATATAATATGAATGAAATGTCTAGTAATAAGCAACAACGTAGGAGGAATGAATACTTTGGAGGAAAATTTACTTCAATTTTCAGAACAATATTAGTTTTTGCTTTGGTGAGGCATTTACAATATTTATGCAAGGTCTCTTTCTTCTTATTTTTCATAATATGTGATGGCATTTTTTTATTCTTCACCTTGCATCAGTAAAATTCTTGGCATTTCTTATTCTCGTACTCCATTCGCACATCTTTGTCAAATCTAAGGAAACACGTTCACTACCTTTTGAACAGGTTTCCTGCAAGTCCTTTTCAAATGTTACCGTCACCTCCGCCCTGATACCTCCCCCCTCCTACACCTCCCCACCAATCTCACCGCTACCACCTCCACCGCGACGCACCTCACCGCTCGTAAATAATACAAGTCGAGAATTAATGAATAAATGAACGACGGAACTAATAGGCACATAAATAACATAATGCACTAGATACAATATTTGGAAATTAGTTATAATTAGGGTATAATAAAGCGAAGGATTAAAAAAGGCATCGCCAAGGGGAGGCATGGCATGCGCGGCGGCGGCGGGTGAGGAGGGCGGGCAAGAAGGGCGGGCGAGAAGGGCGGGCGAGAAGGGCGGGCGAGAAGGGCGGGCGAGAAGGGCGGGCGAGAGCGGGCGAGAAGGGTGGGTGAGAAGGGCGGGCGAGGGCGGGCGAGGGCGGGCGAGGGCGGGCGAGGGCGGGCGAGGGCGGGCGAGGGCGGGCGAGGGCGGGCGAGGGCGGGCGAGGGCGGGCGAGGGCGGGCGAGGGCGGGCGAGGGCGGGCGAGGGCGGGCGAGGGCGGGCGAGGGCGGGCGGGCGAGGGCGGGCGGGCGAGGGCGGGCGAGGGCGGGCGAGGGCGGGCGGGCGGGCGAGGGCGGGTGAGGGCGGAAGGGCGGGCGAAGGGCGAGGGCGGGCGGGCGGGTGGGCGAAGGGCGGGTGAGGGCGGGTGAGGGCGGGCGAGGGCGGGCGAGGGCGAGGGTGGGCCAGGGTAAGCGAGGGCGAGTGGGGACCGGTGAGGGTGGGCACCCGGCTGCCATAATAGAGTTTTAAAACTAATTATTGCGTCCGTCTGGAGGTCGCTCTGAGCGGATGGACGGAGGGGAGGGTGAGGGATCATGGAGCGGGGCGCGGGGCGAGAGGCGAGGGGGCGGACGCGGGCGGGCCTCCACACGGGATGAGCGAAGCGGGGGCGACGCGGACGTTGACAGCATAAATCACGCAGTAATGAAACAAAAAACAATATGCCCGCCGCTACATCGCAGTTACGTCGGCGGTTGATGTATTTGATTGAATTTGCTATATTTATGTTAACCGGCGCCGCCGGCGCTGTCCGCGCCCGCCGCCGCGCCCGCCGCCGCGCCTGCCGCGCCGTGTCGCGCCGCGCGTCGCGTCGCGTCGCGTCGTGTGTCAATAACGCAGCGTGCGGGGATCTTCGACGCGCGTGCTGAATGACGTCACAAATCTAACTTAGCGGCGCTGGCGCCGCCGCTGATTTGAATGTATGGGGTGCGCCGGTGCCAGAGGTGGGGGCGAAGGGTTGGGGTGCGGGGAACGGGGCGGGGACGGGGTCGGGGATGCGGTTCGGGGGCGCGGGGCAGCACTGGGGACGCCGGGCGTGCGGCGGGGGGCGGGGCCGGGGATGAGGGAGCGCAGGGCAAAAGTTTGGGAGTGGGGGTTGCGGGAGGGGTGCAGGAGGGAGGGAGGGTGGAACGGGGCGATGTGAGGGAGGAGGGTCGACGCACGGATCCCTCAAGAGATGCGCGCGCATGGAGATTGGGAATTAAAGGATCACATCCGGCAACACGGGGCGGACGTGTGCGGGTTTATTACGAGATTCGATACGAATGCTCACTTATACAATGGGATGCACTACGCTGTATTTATTAGTAATTTTACAATAACAACTATTTGTCATGCAGTAACGGCGAAACAATGAAGCCATTATACACGAATGAAATTAGCAATGGACGTTAATAGTAGTATTACATTATCATTTGTCAATTACAAAGAAGATTACACATTTTGTGAAAATTAATGTGAAACTATATTAAATTAACATTAATGGTTTGAGAGCGTCAAAAGTTATGTGAATATATGAAATATCATGAATGAATTGAATTTATAGAATGCATTCTAGTCGGATGCATGTTTTGAAGTTTTTGTTAAGAAATCATAGTGATTAAAATCAAACAGTTTGGAATAAAAGTCTATTTTAATTTTTACAGCTCTTTTGATATTCGTATCAAAGTTTGCTGATCCTCATCTAATGATTTTCTAAGAACTTGGGCCATTCTTTCTTCGAGACGACAAATGTTGTCTTGAACATTTGAAGATTACTTTGTGATCGAATACTTTGAAAATATGCATCGAGTTTGTGAACATCTGTACTTGATACCGTTGTATTTCCTGAAATAGACCATAAAACATAGCGTTTATATTGGCATCATAAATCTCTGTGTTCGATTTATCGATGACATCCAGTTAACGCAATTATTGTTTCCATGTAACCCACCAATTTTTGCAGTGTTCTTCCTGTCAGATTTATCTAGACAAATGTAATTGATAAAGATTAAAGTGACAGGTATAAGTTAGGTAAAAATGAACATTTGTTTTCACTAAATAGTTATATCAATTTTATGAGGCAATATATTTAAATCTGAATGATGAATTGAGTTGGCAAGTTATTACGCTGTTAGACTATACGAGGTTAATTTATACTGATAGTTTATGAAGAGACAACTTAGGTATTAATTGTATTACTTTTGATACGTCAAACAGTATATTGTAAAGGATATTTCATTAATGTTCCAAATACACCGTCTCAAAATCATTTAATGACATTTGGAAATTCTTTTATTTTTCAGTAAGTTGAGAACAATTATGAAGGTTCTCGGTTGTTTCTTGTACGTTTGGCATTAGTTCATATTGCATTCGAATATCATTAAAACAATTCAGAGACAATATAGCGCATTAATGGAATAACATAAACACTAGCAACATCCATAAACTTAACAAAGTCTATAATATACGTAAATATATACTAAACGAACTTATTTTGTAATGTCTTTGCCTCTAAAGAAGTAAATACCAAGCATTAGTAATAGATGACGTGAAATCGATACAGCAGAAGTGCATCACCTTGTTACTTTGCTCATGACCTAATTTTGTTAACCTTAAACAGAAATAGCTCTCCATTTGCTATCAGAATTCGACACATCTCTGCAAGTTACCTGCATGGAAATTAGACTCGGCAACGTATTTGCAGAATACAAACGTGCTAACAATTTGTTATTCGGAAGGGAGTAAAATGTGAAATATCTTTTTAAATTGCAACCCGGGACAAAAATATGAAACGGGCTTGTTTATGCGTTCTTCATCGCCCCCAAGACCAAATGTAATTAATATTTGATTTTCATTTATCCACACCGAGTTTTCATAATGTTAATTCTTTTCTTTGTGTACAGTTGTCAATGAGCTTCATGATCTTGATTTACGTAGCATAACAAGGCTACTAACATTACTACATCAGGTTCGCAAACGTAATATGAACAATTTTAAAAATCTGCAAAAATCAGAATAACACATTCGTTTGTAACATTAGGTTCAATAATAATCTCAAGAATCGCTATATGTTCGTCAAATTTTTCAACATCAAATTAACTAGGCAGTCTTTTTCACCGCTAGGATTTTGAAGGACTGGTTCCAGGAACGTGGCAGTGAATTTGTGTTAAAGATCTCTCTTGCAGCTAACCCGAATATGACCCTTATTGAACATTAATTTTTCGACTTGAAGAAGCATGTTCTTGTTACATCTCCAACATCCTAAAATAAAAGCCAACGAGAGGACTTGCTGTTACGCTTACAGAACCCAGGACTTGCTGTTACGCTTACAGAACCCAATCCCGGTCGGGGTGACCAATTCTTTGAACTAATTTAATTATTAAAATACATTGTTACTCAGTAATATGGTCACAATTTGGATAGCTGTACGTCTGCAGAACATATTCTCCGATCGGCAGTGCATCCAACAAGGTGACGGGCAAGGTGACAATTACAAAGATATTCATCTCACTTTTATCACTCATATCATAAATACCTATTCTCATTTGTATTGTAGGAATGAATACTGTAAACTTCATAACATTTCTGTGGACGGCCATTCGCTAAATAAAATAAAACCTATCTCTCCGCGTGAAGTGAAATCAGCCGAAGGCCTAAGCGCGTCCTGCCGAGCGCGCTCCAGCTGCCGTCTCCCCTCGTGGGGGGTGGGGGGAGGGGGCGCGCGTGCGGTCGGGAGCGCGTGAGCTGCGGGCGCCGCCGCCGCCGCCGCCGCCGCCGCGGCGCGTGAGGGTGCGTGGGCGTGAACGCCGCGCGCCGCATATTAAACATTCCAAGATTCCGCCCGCTGCGCCCCACGTGGGCTCGGCAGGTACGCAGACCACGGGCCCCCGGAGGCGACACGTCGCTGGGAAACGGACCGGCAACAGGCGCTGCCAGGGAGTGGACGAACGGAGGGTGGACGAGACGGACGAAAACAGAAACGCGCGCTGGACGACGAACGACAACGAAGTTAAAGTTGGGACATGGGGAAGCGTATGGCAAATGTGGTTTGTTCCTCTCTAGCAACGTGAGGAAACATGAAAAAAAAAAATTAGAAATCTTTGTGAGGTCGAAGTAAGCAGACCTGCTTAGCAGATCCATGAGCTATACTAAAAGGGCTGTGGATAGTCTCTAAATTACCATAAGTACTGGGTGCACTGGAGGATAATAGTAGTTTATGCAATTAGTTTATAATGTTAAGCTTTATTGCATGAGTACATGTTTTGAAAACGAGCGACGTTAGGAGCGAGTTTTCAAATTTGTACGAATGCAATAAAGCAACATTATAAACGAGTTGCATACGCTAGTTTTTTGTATAACAGCATTATAAATTTACAAGAGAATCAAACTTAATTTCGCGAAACAACTTTCTTCTGACGTCTCGGGTGCTTGACATACAACGCCCTCTGGAAATCAAATTCACGATGGCATTGTTGACATCCGTGCGAGAAAACGGTGGTCGGCTGTTCCGTCTTCTTCTACCTTCCCACGATTCTCTCGCTACTATTGGCTGAATGTGTGATGACGTCATGTCGCGTTTAATAATGGCGATGACGTCATGTAGCGTGCGATAAAATACTGGATTATGATTCGGGGTATCAAAAAGGGTCGTTTATAATGAGGGTATACAAAAAATAATAATAGTGTGATGTTCAGAAAAATATTTAATTTCTAGGGAAGAGTTGATTGGTGATCAGCTGGCCCATGTCAGACTGGTATCGCTGACGATTGCGATGCTAGACACTACGAATCTGTTGCCTAGTAATGAACTCTAAAATAAGAAACGAATACTATGAAAGCGTGGATCTCTGAGCGTGAAGTATGATAACGAGAAAGTTGGTAAGGAAACAGAAGGAATTAAAACAATAAGGCCAGAAAAGAGATTAGAAAAGAGATGGAGGTGTTAGAAACAGTAGGTAGATGAGGATTTCAAATAATATATGGACGCGTGTGAGGGGTTGGAAGAAATGAAGATTCAGGAGACGAAAGCTAACAAATAATTATTCAATGTCAGTAGGAATTTAAACAAGTAAAATAGGAAGAAAGACAGAAAAGTGGCATTGCCACTTACGCATTAAAACAGAAGCCAGTTTGATGTTAAGATACCAGTTCCTAATGTAAACCACTTCTTTTTCTTTCTTTTATTCTTCACCTCTTCCCATTCTTCTTTTTCCTTCAGATTTCTCCAATTGTCTTCTTTCATGATCCCTTTTCCAGAAATATATTTTCCTATCTTTCACCTCTATTTTTATCACAATATTAAAGTTCCCAATGACCCCAATGATCACAAAAGATATGCGGACATTTTATAATCGTTACCTCACTTTATTTTCAATGCATGAAATATCATTCTAACTACAAACTTTGCCAAAAAATCATCTTATGTATTGAAATGTACTTGTCGATGATAATAAAATGTCTATCTGCATATCTTTTGAGTTCATGCAAATAAATTGATCGAAGAAGACTACTCGAATTATTCTTCAGTCTCTTCGTCCAGGGAATAATTGCTTCTTCAGGGAATAATTACCAGGGATTTTCGGTGTTTTGTGAATGCTTGAGGGAGAGACAAAGACGTGCCAAAGTGCATCTGGGAGGCACCATGTTGAGAGCAAAGCGCGCGCGCAGCGGTTGAGTGCGGGGCCGGAGTGGAAGCGGGAGAGCGCGGGGTGAGCGGCGAGTAGGGAGTGAGTAATTAGTGTTTCCGGCCGTGTAAACCACTTTGGACATTACTATCATGTAATGGATCATATATCTCTGGAAGTGGCAGAATTACTCCCCCGCTGGAACACGAGATCCTGCGCTGACCTACACGTAAGCGTGCAAGAGATGATTCAGACAGACATCTCCCCTCCAGACATCTCAACCAGCAAGGCACCGCCCCAGCCAGAACAAGCTCTCACCCGAATTGTGCCCCGGTGATTGGTAGCGCACGTATGTGTACGTGTAAGGGGGGGGAGGATGAGGACGGGAAGATACGAGGCCCAGTGTCTTCTCCTCAACATTATTTCAAGTATACCGCAGTTTATGGAATCTTCCTCTGCCATTTTCTTTTACGTTTTTCTGAAATCCCAATGCTATGAAATTCCGTCCTTAATAATTGTTCTATAAGACAATTACACTAACTTCTGGATCATTAGCACACACTATTTTCACAAAAACTTGAGAGAACAGTAACTTACAAATGACCAAAGAAGGACTGTTCACCACAATATTTTGCGATGTCTACCGACCGTCCAGACGCGCATCCTACCCTCTCCCCGCCCTTGAAACACGCCGAGCCATAGGTTATCGCGGCAGGCATGCGGTACCTTCGCCTGCGTTAGCGAATTCTCTGAACAGCATTACGAACTGTTTGACAATTTTAATGCACTTCATAGCACTTACGGATGCGGAGGACTGACTGACTCTAGCAAGCAAAAGCGGAGATCGGAGTTATATTTTTCGCATCTGTTTTAAAACTTTCAGAATCTCAATAACTTTTTAGAGGATTATCAAACTTATGATATACTTCATAAACACTTCGTACTACTAGGTATACCGGCGGTAGACGCTATGTATCGGAGAATTCGCTACTGACGTGGCCCAATTTTAACGGCAATGCTACGCCGTTGGCCTAGTAGCAACGACGGAAAACTATGGACCAGAGCAACCGGCCTGGCCGCTGGAATTATTCTCCGGTGAGAATTAAACGTAGTTATTTAGCCAGTAACGCAAATTCCGAATCGGCGGGATTTTAACATCCCAGTGAGAGACGCTGCAAGGGTAACAGTTGTTTCCCTGAGCCATCTCAGTCGGGGAGAGAGAGAAAGCACAGGTCGGGCTGACGGCAGCGATGGGGGCGGGGCAGGAGCGGAAGCGGGCGAACGCGGGGTGTGGCGTGGAGGGAGCGAGGCGGGGGAGGGGAGCAGGTGACCAAGCGATGGCCTGCGAGCACGAGTCGCCATCGCCGCCGCTGCGTGCACCGCATCCAAATCTCCCCTCCCCCCTCCCCCCCGGCGCGCCGCGCCGAGTGCGGGGCGTCTGACACCGCGATAAATGGCGCTGCGGGGCCGTGCCCGCCACGCCCCCCCCGCAAGAGGTCGGGCCCACGCATAGGGGCGCGGTTTGTTAGCTGTCAATGATGTGCTTGTTGAACAAATAAGCCCCCTGCCTCTGCGGGTTTCCTAGGGGGTTCCTTTTGACACTTACTCACTTTTTTTCTTTCGCGGATGCGGGTGAAAAATATAATATGTCAAAATCGTGAGACGATTAGAACATCCAGTCACAATCCATTTATTATGAGTTCAAATATGATTGCTGCATTAAAAGAATGACGTGAGTTTCTAACAATTCTGACTGAATTGTCTTAATTTAAAATTTTAAATAATTATAGGTAACAAAGGAAAACCATTTAGAAAAAACCATGCACTCGCCACTATGTTTTGCTTTCTTCATAATACAGACTCCAGCCATAATCATGTAACCATCCCTCTACGTTCTTCGTAAACGTGCAAATAATCCCTCATAGACGGTAGATGGCAACAGTAACAGTGAAGGGTATAAAAAACATGTCATGTGGCAGTGGGAAACAGTGCAGATGTTGACGCAATGCAGAAACGTAGCTATTTATCGGACGTCCAAAACGACATGATTATTGATTTTCAGACCAAGGGTGGAAGTATTTCCGAAACGGCTATGAACGTATTGAATTATATCGTGCACGGGGAAATGGCGATATCTAAAACCGTCGCCAAGACAACTGTGGCACTCCACGAGTCATAGATGACAGGGGAGAACGACGACTGCGAATATGTTTACGCGTTCATAGACATGCAACAGTAGAGCAGTTGACCGCACAAATCATCCAAGGGTCTTCCAACAGGATCTCCTGAACACCCAGTCAGAGAAGTTTGCTGCGTATAGGCATCCAGAGCTGGCGTCTGTATCATCTGTATCATGCACCCATAATGACTGCTGTACATCGGCGGCGAAGACAGGAATTTGCATACCAATACCGAAATTGGACGTCCACTGAGTGGCTACAGGTGGCCTTTTCAGGTGAATAACGTTTTCTGTTCCATCAGTCAGATGGTTGCTGGCGTGTCCGGAATGAAATGTCTTGACGCAAACTGCCTGCGACAATCGCCCGATGTATTCAGGACGGAAGAGGGAGCGTGATGGTGTGGGGAATGTTTTCGTTGCATTCTCTGGGTGATCTCTCTACTCTGCAAGGCACAATGGACCAACAAGTATACAGCTTTCCTTTGGAACCATGCCCAGGGCTACATACAAATCGTTTATCCTCAGCAAGATGCCATCCACCAGCAGAACAATGCCACGCGCAATACAGCTCACAGTGGACGTTCGTGGTGCAATGAGCACCAGGATGAGTTTACTGGCCACCAAACTCCCCCGATTTAAACCCAACCGAAAATCTGTGGCACCATGTCGATCGGGCTGTTCGCGCCATTGATCTGCCACCGAAAAACGTAGCGCAGCTGGTCACGGCACTGGAGTGGGCCTGGCTTCACATCCCTGTCGGTACCTGACCCTAATTGACTCTCTTCCTGCACATTTTGCAGCGGTCAACGCTGCAAGCGGGAGTTATTCAGAATTTTGACGGGTGGTCACATGAATGTGACTGGACTGTGTATACGAAAATTTCGTTTACAATTTCTTTTAGAAGGAAGCTTCCCTTCTCAACATTATGGAAGAATCAACTGCAGAAAGTAAAAGACGTTTCCAAATAGTGTATGAATGAAATATAGATAAAGCACTCATTTCCAGATACACACTGGAAGAACCTCGCCAAAACCATGTACAAGGGATGAATTGAAATAGCGACAACTACAATAATTCTAACGGCCGGCGTTGTTTAAAAATTTAACAGTCCACCGTCCGTTAAAAACAATAATTGTTCTTAACGGACGGTGTACAATTATTGTTCCGTTCACCGTCCGTTAAGAACAATTATTGTTCTTAACGGACGGTGAACTGTTAAGTTCTTAAAGAACGCCGGCCGTTAAGTGTGGCTTTTGATTCTTCTGTTTGGTTGCATTAAATCAATACGATTACAGTGATATTTCCGCCATCTTTCCACCGCGCTGACTAACGAGGAGCGGCGGGGCCACGCGTGGGAGGGGCGGAGGTGCATCCGCGGTGAGCGCTCTGCGTGCGGTGGCCCGCGCGCGGGCCGTCCGCGGCGGCGGTTAACCGCTTGACAACTTTCGCCTGCGCGCGCATTAGCGGGCGCCGAGGCGTGGGGGCGGGGCGGGGCGGAGCGGGCGGCGGCGTGTCAGCCTCCTAACCGAGCGCGGCCCATCAATCTGCCGGGGAATTCCTCTGGCGGCCACGCGCATTAATTAATTACCCCGCTTAGCGCTTCCTCGCCCGCGATCGACGCCTCGCCTTCGCCCCTCCCCCTCCCCCCGCCACGCGCCTTCTCACCTGCTGGCGGCCGCGCTCGCCGGCCGGCGTTACGATCGCGCGAACTCCATTTACCAATTTTTAATTCGTAATAGCGCCGGGAGGGATTCTTTCCCGACAACCTGGTAATGAGTCAAATGCCCGAATTGTTTTTTTATGTAAAAAGTATGCAGTACGCTAGTGACTGAGTAGTTTTTTTGTTTCCAAATAAAAATATTGATCATTATAAAATAGTCGTTTATGGAACGAGGGCGCGAAACTGGTGATTCATGCACGAGACGAGTGGATGACAAAGAGACGAGAGCGGGATTCACATCGTGCCCGTGTTGCGTGTACGATGGTTTTAACAGGCCGTGAGCGAAACGCAAAGCGTGAAGCAAAAGAATATAAATTAAATATCAAATAACTAGAAATACCTTACTTGTACAAAAGTAAATAGATTCCAGTCAGTGTAGCAACACTGTTGTTTGTAAATAATTAACAAAGAAGACATCAAGACGAAAGAAAAATGCGAATCGATACACATGTTTCGCACACGTTTTGCGATATTTCTCTCATGGAAAACAAGCACGAGAAACCGCAGCGTGTTCAAAAATTAACTTTTTGCAATCATTAATATCCTTATATAAGTTTTTATTTGACAGGCAAAATATTTGTGTCCTACCCGCGTAATCAAGTCCAAAAATATCTCTATTCCTTTTCTTTTTTATTGATATTTATACCTTCCTCCCTAATTTTTCAACAGACATAACCCAATTTTAAATCGTAACAAAGGTAATTTCATTATGTATTTGTAAATGTATCGGTCGTACTAAAGACATATTCGTTGTATAATATCGTTTCCTTAAAAATGTAGTCACCGCTACTCCAATTCATCCCTCGTCCATATTTTTAGCGAGGTTCTTCCAGTGTGTATCTGGAATTGAATGCTTTATTTATATTCCTTTCATTCAATATTTGGAAACGTCTTTTATTTTCTGCGGTGAGTTCTTCCAAGCTCCCCTCTGAGTTGTAGCTAAAGTTGGCGAATGTGAATTCCCATTCTAAATAAATGTATTTCTTATTTTTATGCACTTTGCTTATGATTATGAATTATGAAAATTACTGAACGAAACACGGCCAATATCAAAGGAATCTGACTTATCTGGGTATACACCTCTGATCTCGCTTCAGTATAGAACTTCAACAGCTTCTGTTCTTTGCCCTGAATATCGGCCTAATGACAAGAACTACGTATTTCATGATTAAATTTCGTTAGATGACCCTTTTTTCATTACATATTTTCTCTTATCAAATATTCCGTATTTTTTGTGTAATATGTGTGCATAAACTTTAGTTTTATTAATTCCTTTCATAGTAATATTTCACGAAAAGTAAGAAAAGAAGAACGTCATAATCAGTGCCTGAAATGCATGCTGTGGTTCATTTCTTATACAATCCTGCCACCTTTACTTTTCTTAGCCAACGTCATAACCAGGATTAATGAAAAATCTTGAAATTTTGTCACATGTGACTAAAGAATCCCTATTACAAACATTTCGTTCAATTATCTACCTAATAGCGAATAATATATTCACTTATCTTTCAGGCAAGACTTGATTTATATAGTGTTTCCTACCAAATGAGTACCAATTACAACATGACTAATTTTGAGGCAAAATAATGAGATTCCCGCAACGGACGTGACTCGCCGCAGCCATCGAGTTAATCAGCGAGCGGGGGGACGCGGTCCGTCGTGCGGCGGCCAGCGCCCACTTTTTCCATCTCGTGCGCCCCGCCCCCTCCCGCGGCCGGCAGTTGTTTAAAAACGCGTTAAAACAGGCGCGCCGCCCAATAAAATTGTCCAGGTCACTTGGTAATGTGTTAATGGCCTAATTACACGAGTCGCCGCCAGGGGCGAATTGCGAGCCGTCGCGTTTCGTTTTTCCGCGTCGTCGCCACTCGCAGCGGGCAAATGCGAAATGGGTGGGTGGATGGTGAGAGATTCCGTGGCGGCGATGTTCCTAGGAAAGATTACTATCCGCCAAACTAGCAAAAGAACATCGTGAGTTTCCTCCTCGTTCTATTTGATTTCTGTGCGATGCGTGTTTCATTATAACCGGCGGCCGTTCCTCTCCTTTGATCGACAACCTCACTGATAAATCTACAGTACGGAAACTTCAATGAAAGTTTACATTGGTGCTTTTTGTGGTTGAACTGGAGAGATTTCGAATAAATGGAGCCATATTAGGTAGAAATACAATTTCATGATTTGATTTCATATCTACTTTAGATTCATACATTTGAAGCGAAAAGAACACTTGTGAAAGTTTACATTTGTGATTGAACTGAGAATATTTGGAATAAAAATAAATATATTAGTTAGAAATATAATTTCCCGATTTGCTTTCATATCATTTTTAGATTCATATTTTTGCGAAAAGAACAAGTTTTATCGTAGTGATATTTATTTGAAGCGACCGATAACCCCAGTTCAATAAAAGCTCACCTTTTGAAAAACTCTTAGCTCTTCAACATAACCATCTACAAGAGAAATTGTGACATGGAGTGTGAGGGAGAATGCTATTCACTTCACCGTTGCTTGGCCAAACCACAAGAAGAAATCACAAGATGCTGAGAGAGTCATACATTGGCACTATGCTCGCCGGGGATTGAACGAAACACCACGCGGCACCGCATCAGCCAGTTCGGTTGCAGTCGCCATCTCCGTGATGGGCGCAGCCAACCTGCTTCCCTGCCTATTGAAGATTGGCTGTTCCGTCATTTCCGGTGCGTGCTCCGTCGTTTTCAGGGCCGAAACCATTTAGCGACGAAAACCACCGGCGCCTGCCATTTCAACTTGAAGTCCAAATGAGAGATTCTGATTGCCCCGCTGGGTATTGAGCGCCGGGAGACCGGCGCGCTGGCGCGGACGCCGACGACGGCGGCGCGAGGCGACGCGACGCGACGCGACGCGACGCGACGCGACGCGACGCGACGCGACGCGACGCGACGCGACGCGACGCGACGCGACGCGACGCGAGGCGACGCGAGGCGACGCGAGGCGACGCGAGGCGACGCGAGGCGACGCGAGGCGACGCGAGGCGACGCGAGGCGACGCGAGGCGACGCGAGGCGACGCGAGGCGACGCGAGGCGACGCGAGGCGCGAGGCGACGCGAGGCGACGCGAGGCGACGCGAGGCGACGCGAGGCGACGCGAGGCGACGCGAGGCGACGCGAGGCGACGCGAGGCGACGCGAGGCGACGCGAGGCGACGCGAGGCGACGCGAGGCGACGCGAGGCGACGCGAGGCGACGCGAGGCGACGCGAGGCGACGCGAGGCGACGCGAGGCGACGCGAGGCGACGCGAGGCGACGCGAGGCGACGCGAGGCGACGCGAGGCGACGCGAGGCGACGCGAGGCGACGCGAGGCGACGCGAGGCGACGCGAGGCGACGCGAGGCGACGCGAGGCGACGCGACGCGACGCGAGGCGAAGCCGGGTTTCAAAGAGGGGCTGAACGCCGCTACAACGCAGCGCCCTTGAAAGGGTGCACCAGTGCAGCCGACTGCATTTTGTACTGTGTAGAATTCGAGCATTAAATACAGACGTTGCGACACGTATGTTAGGGGGTCATGTTATTAGTAGACATTTTTTTCAAATGACACGTAGTTTCGGAATGTGACTCATTTTGTAGCCATTATGTCAAGGAAGATGATGATCTTGGCAAAAAGTATATACAAATGTATTAGCTCTATTGCAATAATATTCTAGCAGGGTAAAATATGTATATAATACCACACACAATAAAATCAAGTTTCCCTCTCGACTCTTAATATTTTTAGTATCAAAACACTGATGACGAACTTAACGTCCGCAGATGTTCATACTTTAAAAACCGTAAAGTTTTAAAAAATTGAACAGCATAAATGGCGAACTTGTACAAAACATTCAAAAACATTAATATCTCTCGAAAAGGCAGCAAAACATATCAGGAAATGGAAATGATTGCAATAAACCTATTAGTTGACGATATTTATGTGGCATTTTAAGGTGCAGGGCCTTGTCTATATTTACAAATCCTCCAAAAACCAAAAAAAGAGAAAAAAATCATAATAGCGATGGTACTTTTTGCAAGGACGCGTGGTTATATCCTTCACAACGAGTGACTCCGACATTTGTTTGTTTTGCAAGGATCTTTAAAATAACTAAGATAAAAAACAGTAATTCACAGTTTTTGTGTTTGCTGAGCAGCAAGGTAAGATTCTGCCATGTATGAAAATAACATACTTTGCTTCCTACCAACGAAACTCCTTAAATAGCTGCAAATTTCGTTTTAGACTCAGGACAAACATTTTTCTCCGCGATCTCAGTGTCTGATCAAGAACATCGCGTATTTGTATTTTCTCCTATCTAATGCAAACTCTACAGTGAAACGTAACTCTAGTCTTAACGTGATTATCGCCCTCTTGTATGTATCGCAACATTATCACAAAGACCAGCAAACGACTACATTGCAAGCTGAGTCGCCTGGGTCCCTCCTGTATTTTCTTGGATGTGCCCTCAGCAAAGTTACGACCAGCGGCACAAATATCTTGAATGGGGATCAGTGAATAAAGATCGCACGCCCGCCGCCGCCGCCGCCGCCGCCGCCGCCGCCGACGGACCGAGGGGGGCGTGGCGGTTTTATCCTCGCGTCCGGGCGCCGCGCGCAATCTGTTCGTCTTCTGGCGCGGGCGCGGGCGAGGGCGGAGGGGGGCGGAGGAGGGCGTCCGAAGGGGAGGGGGCGCGGCAGCTGTTCGCTCCCACGCGCTCTGCCACCGCCGCCCGCTCCCCCCTCCCCCCGTTTGGAGGCGGCCGCAGATGATGAATCACTCCGGTCGCGCCGTCGAAGGGGAGCGGAGCCAAAGAGAGCGAGAGGGTGGGGGAGGGGTGGGGGTGACGGTGGTCGGGGAAGAGGGTGTGAGGTGAGGGCAGACAGCTCGCGGTCTGTTCGCGGTCGCGGGGGGAAGAGGGCAATTTACAAGCGCTCAGGTGTGTTTGCGGGCGTTGAGAATGGCCCCGCAGAAAAGGACGCTGGTAGACAGATTTCCTCCCGCTGCAGACGTTCAATAGTAATGGAGATAAAGACGTGATGCGTTGAAGTTGTGGTTATTTATGGTTTTTGCAGACAGTGAAAAAGCACATAAAAGAAAAACAAGTGCTTGGAATGGGTCAAGAGGGACGTGGTCTCGACAAAATATGTTCTCGTTTTCCATGAACGCTTATCTTAAAGTAGACATTTATGAGAATATTTAACCTGGGAACCTGGTAAGGTGTTACCTTTATGCCTTTAATAAATTTAATATGCACAATCCCTGCAATTTGTATACATTATTGCATATGTGAATAGAAGCGCTTCAAATAACTTCCAATAAATATTTCCGAAAAGTCAATATTTTTCTGTGAAAAAAAAAACTTCACATTTCGCCTTTGCAGCAACCTTTAAACGCCATTTTCGTAAAAACGGCTCAATATTTTTCAATCAAAATGTCCATATACGATGATATTTTACTCTTCTCTTATATTCTTAAGGTAATTTTTCGTTTTTGCCATTAAGAAATCGAAAAATTGAGAAAATGTGAAAAAGTTATCTTTAGGCGGCGATAAACGACAAATGAAAAGAGAATGGGGCACAAACCTTTTTGTAACTGACTAGCACGTGATACATTCACACGCATATTGGGCTGTTTAAGCTGAGAAGAGATGTTTGTTAGCTTCATAAGTTTAGAGCAGACGTTTTGGAATCGACAGAGAAATGGAAATACACGGAGATATTAACAATACCGACAGTAAATAATTGATAAAATATTTTGTTAAGAATTAACAATTTACTGTGTTTACTGTGCTCTAAACTGTCGAAATCTGAAACATCTATCCCTACTTTGCTTTCCCAGATAGGTTCTTTGTGATTTTTGATTTTTAATTTTTCATTTCTCAGCAGCCCGCAAATAAAGAGGTCTCAAGCCAATACTTAGTAATTGTGATGAACACAGAGGGAATAATGAAGTAGTGCAAAATTAAAATGTAAAATAGGCAAATACGATAAAAAATAAATAATGTGAAGTAAATTAAATAACCAAGGAAACGATGCACGTCACATTGATAGAATGACAATAGTCTATTATTTTTATTAGTGTCCTTATCATAGAGGAAATACTAACATTTTCTCTACGGTAATATATCAGAGAACATTAATAAGCAAAAATACTTGGAAATTGAAGAAAATTGCTTCTGTAGAAGCGTGGATCGGAAAGGGTGAATGAGGGGGATGTGGCGACGATCTCAGGAGGAGCTGCTGGCCGTACCTGGTGCAGGCGTGGGCGAAGGCCAAGGCACTAGGGGAGCTAAGCACGTGGACCGCGCGGGGCGGGGCAGGGGCGGCGCGGAGCGGAGCGGAGCGGGGAAGGGGCAGGGACGAGGGCAGGGCGAGGCGGGAGCGGGGCAGGGCTGGGTGGGACAGGGACGGGGCGGAGGCGAGGCGAGGCGGGGCGAGGCAGGGGCCGGGCGGAGCGGGGGAGGAGGAAGAGCGGGGGCGGAACGTGGGCGAGGCGGGGGAAGGCGGGGGGAAGGCGGGGGAAGGCGGCGGGAGGCGGGGGAAGGCGGGGCGAGGCGGGGGAAGGCGGGGGCGAGCCGGGGGCGGAGCGTCGCTCGTGCCTGAAGCGGACGGGGGTGTGTGGGCGAAACGCTTATCGCAAAGGCGCCATCGCGAGCGCCCAATGGGCGAAGGGCGACGCGCCACGGCGCAGCGCAGCTGCCGCTTTACAACTGACCCCGTTCCTTGAATCGCCCCCACCCCTCCCGACATCCCGGGCGCCCCACACGGGCTGCTATCGCTGGAAGGGAAGCGACTGCTGTCCCGCTCCCCTTCTCTCGAAAGGCGGCCAGCAGATTAGAGACTCATTGACGAGATTTCCAGAAACAGACAATTATACCTTTCCTTTACAGTCAGTATGAATAACGTTTCTCAGAACCGAACGTGATTTTATGTTATTTGGCTTTTAATTTAAATTTTCCACTTCTTGATTTTCTTGAAATAAATAATTTTTTCTCCGCATTTCAATAACGAATGCGCAAAATTTTTGGATTTTTTGTTTCATTGTTCATATTCGTTTTCAAAAATGTCGCATTATTTTAACTGCAGATTTGCGGATAATATTCAAACACGATTTCTCAAGATTTTCTGAGATGATGTATGGTATTATTGGTATTATTTTATGATATTATTGGTATTATTATATGATGTTATTTTACGATATCAAAAAAAAAAGAGTTAAATAGTTGAGGTACAATAGTTTGACTGAAATAAAAGAAACATGCATTTCGCGTAAGGAATCTCTGCTTAAGTGTTCGGAAACCTGAATACCTTCTTGGAGCGGTTCCGCCTTCAGACCAGAGAAACCTGTCGCCGCCGCTTCGCGGGACGTAAAACGGAGCGGCGCGACGGCAGGGCGTCTTCGTCAAGTTGACGACCGAAGTGCCACCCCCGCTCGCCTGGGATGGCGCGGGGCGGGGCGGGTGCGGGGCGGGGCGGCGTGGAGCGGGGCGACGGCGCGCAACCCCGTCGACTGGCAGGGTAAACAGATGCACGAAGTTATGGCGCAGACGCCGGATTTGCTCTACAAGCAAGCAAGTAAGCAAGCAAGCATGAGGAGGGCAAACACGGCTCCGTTTAGAGGTCGGTGTTACCTCGCCCGCCCGCCCGCCCGCCCGCCCGCCCGCCCGCGTCTCCGATAGTCGCCTCGCCTCCACGCCCGCCTACCGGCTCGCTCACACAGCAGCCCGCGCCGGGCAACTAAGCTTCTGGTTCGTCTGTCCGCCTCTCTGTCAGTCACAACCATCTCGCGCAGTAGGTCGCGTGCGATTTTTCACTAATTTACCCGTCATTAAGCTTCCTCATTGAATCCTAACATACTGCTTAATTCATTTGCAGGACTTTCAGTTTGCCTTTGGATAAGGATACAAGTCTTGAGCGTCAAAACGTCGGGATATAAACAAATGTTTTATTTCGATGCATTGATATTAACAATGGTATAAAAATATAATATACAATATCTATCAATAATAAAACCTTGACAGAATCTGACATTAAGACGCACTGCATCAAAGATCACAATTTCCCCTCCGTTTCTCGATCCTTCATTGTCATGATTGCATTCTACTTCATCTCGCCTTCTTGCATTTACCCTTCCTTTCCTTATTGAACCTCTCCTTCCGCCACCGTTTGCTGCGACTTCCCTCCCGCTACCTGTCTGTTTGCCTAGCCCTGTTTCGCTCCCGCGCTCGAGCCACCGAGCTCACCGGCAAGTCGTCTGCGAACCTCCTGTGAGCCGCGACTGTCGCGCTGGTTCTCTCTAGCGTCCGACCTCAGCCCCCCCCGCCCCCCATCACGCGCTGAGCCACGCGTGTTAACACTGTGTTGCCGGCGCGACAGGGAACTGCACGGGTTTCCTTGAACGAGCCAACCACGCGTGCGAAACTACGTGCGTTGCGCCATGGCTGTTGTTGCCAATGCTTGCTCCCACGTCAAGTCCCTCAAAGGAGAAGTACACATTAGCATGATTCGACGCAAAGTCAATTCGGCGGTGGTTACAAGTGCTCTGTACTTTCTAAAATATGCAGTACATTATATTCGATACAGTACCCTACCTTGGTTTAAATTCAAAATATTGTGGATAATTTGGTTTAATTTTTTCCTGGAAAAATTATTATATCAATATCAAAAAACTACGTTTAATAAAAATATTTGAGTACTATCTCATGAAACGTTGAAATCAAAATAAAGTAGAAATAAAATGCATATTAAAAATACATTAATGTAGGCGATGCAAAAACATAATTGTTGTACTTGAAGATCTATTTATGTACCCTCTCCCTCAGAAAAAATGTCGTTCAAAATTCTATCTTCCACACCGCGCCGACAAACTTGGACACCCCTCGGCCTGGGGGAGGGCAGGGGGAGGGACGCGCTGACCAATCGCTAGCAGGTAGAACCACAGTTGTCTGTGATTGGTGCAACATCCCAAGGGGCAGAAAGAACGCTGTCTCAGGGGGAGGGGGCTAGTTCGTTTACGTACGAGACGGAAATATCGTCATATTTCCCTGCCGAAGGAGGTAGTTTGCCTGCGCATACGCCACGACGAAAAAAATATTTCTAAGCGGTGTTTTCCGTCCAGAATAATTGTCTATGGACCAGTAAATATTTATCATTTTAGCAAAATTTATTATAACTTTTAGTAATCGATTTGTAACTCCTGACAAACTGCTATTTTGAGATATTCATTTCAGGCACAATTTGCGGAGCCTTCCCGGCCGTTCTAACGCATATTTCGAATTTGTTTATAAAATTATAAATTGTTGCAAAATTGTTAATTCGTTGTTTTTGGTTCTGGGACATCGGGAGACTCTCCCCACTTTAGATTTGCAAAATTTGGAAATTGTTGATAAATTTGCAATTGTTGCAAATTTTTTTATTGTCTAATCTGAATGGCGTTTAAATGTGATGCAAAATTCCGAAATCTGTTCGGTGCTATTATATCTCGTTCTCGAGATATATGTAATTGTTTATAAGAAATTAACATCTTAGTACACCCCATTTGTTTGCGCTTAATTCATTCGCGCTAGCAGAATAGCGTGGGATGGGCATACCGAAAAAACAGTTCTCCAATGCCGCGCTTTTGCCTGCCACATACGCTTAAAATGCACTTGCTTGTAAACAAATTCTGTGGCCAATTTAATTATGCTAAATTCGTATTTTTACGGCGAGTATGAGCATAACTTTTATTTGGATTTTATATTCTCTTTTAAGTCCTACAATTTTCAAGTCGATATATTTATCAAATAGGAAAGAAATTGATTATAAAAAATATATTTTTCAAGGTGCATTACGCCCAAACAATTGTTTCTGTTTTTCTATCAAAGGGGTGTTGAGCAACCGAATAACTGTATTATTAATTTTTTTAAGTCCCCTGTTAACACCGAGAGTCAGAAACTATTTGTTCCTCTTGTTTAACCATTACCATTAAAAATAGGGAAACATATTGCTTAGCTGTTTGCTATAAACTGCACTGGATTGGATGAAGGTAGTTTAAAGGTTTTCAAATACAGAAATATTCAATTTTGGGTTTTGAAAGATCACATGAGTAGAATCACACATCACAATATTTACTTAAGTATAGAAATTTCTAAATAAACGTATATAAACTTTAAGTTAATATTTTCAATTCAATTTATCATTCCTTTCTAAAACTGTTAATTTGATGATTTCATTGTATAATATTCAAATCAGAGCTTTATGTGCTAAATCTACGCATTGTTAATACATATTTTTAAACACCATTAATATATTTAATATACATTTAAAAGGTTTTTAGATTAGCGAACGTTTCAATGAAATTTCATGAATTCCTAAATGCTTGAAAATAAATACTTGTAAAATTAAATTATTGTAGCGTGTAAAAATATAACAAACTCACGTATTTGGTAAAACGAGTTGATATTACTAAAAGAAAGCAAAACAGATGTTATTACAATTCAAAGAGATTTAGCGTTTGTTTACAGTTTAGTAAATATCAATGCACTAGCATTTCCCAGTGAAAATACATAGAACGAACTTGGTGGTCAAGTGATATGACCTTCCCAACACAGACTACATTTCAGTATCGTCAGAGTTCGAAGGTGGTTTGTTAGCCGCCATTCAACGAATCTATCAAAACCTTGAATTTTGCACGACCATCTGTACAGCGAGAACGTAGCGGTTTATTAAACGGAAACGGGCCACTCCAGGTATCTAATGTGCACTCTTTGAAAACGTTTAACCATTATAAACTATCCCTAAGAAAAATATCAAATAAACAATATTAAAAGTCACCAGCTTAACATTGCCTTTACCATTTGAATGTTTTCAACATCCCCAAAACCAACAGAAAACCCATGTTTTTACAGGTTATTATAAAACCAATTTAATAAATATAAGCATTTATTCACGTTATTATTTTTAAAACACTCAAATATCTACGATGTTATTTGATTCATGTCTTCATCGAAGATCTGAGATTAAAAAAACTGATAAGCAGAGAAAATTAAAGTAATTTTGAGTGATTGATGAAGTTGAATGATCAAACGAAAAACAATGTTTCTTGCTTCATATATTGCTATCGTGTTTAACAGACATGTAATTACATGTGATACTTATATTTGAACATCCAAACTAATGAAAATTTTCAAAATTAAAATCATCAATAAAACATTGATTCATCAGCAAGGATTATATTATTAAATACTTTTTTGAGATTCATGTGCTCCTGTGTGAATAACGTAGTAAACGTGATTCGTACGATCCAGTTTCTCAGAATAATACAAACCCAGCTAGACACATACACTAAACATAATAGTTGTCAAATAGTTATTTACGACATGAGTATCATAAGATATCTTATTACAATACGAAATTGGAGAATTATCAAACAAGACTCTTTAGCCGAAATTGTTAACCAATTGAATATTGCAATATAATGTTACCATTTGAATATCATAGAAAGTAAGACGCAATTTGTCAAAATTCATGTGAACTATAATTTTTCTTTTAATTTTACTCCTTATCCTGCGAAAGATGTGTGACAGTACTTATGTTAACAATTATACTGTCATGGGTTTAATTAATTAGTTTTCAGTACGCAAATTATTGTTTTTGGTTTTAAAGAAGCATGGATATACAGAGTATCGGCGAAGGAAACGTCGAAAGTTTGAAAAACGCTGTTTAAATAATTTTAATCATACTTTGTCTAATAAACTACATAGATATTTTGAATGGCTGAGCTGCAATAAACACGCAAATTTTGGTTTGAAAATATGATTTCTACGCAAAACTTTGCATTCTAGAATCATGTAAACACCCCAGAAACATGTAACATGTTTATTATTAACAATATAGTTTTTTGTACTTTTGAGATAATACTGTTGGAAAAAAATTTTAAAAAACAGTAGCCCTCCAAAGAATAAGGAAGCGGTTAGACCCAATAGCAGCAATCATTACTAGTGAAGAGTGGATCATTACTAGGAAAGAGTGGAGTGTTTAATTTTCATTAATTTCATATCTCTTTTGAAAAAGATATTTCATGAAACAAAAATCTCTAGCGTTAATATTTCTTTTCGACAATGTTAATAGGTATTTGTTCGCAATTTTCGAAAATTCAGATCGTTCGCCCAAAATTGAACGTACGCCACTTTTAAACATCTTGTGCTTCGAGGAATAGATTTACAGAAAAATTGGAGCTCTTTTTGAGGAAATTATGTAAATATGATGGGGTTTGTGTAAAGTACCTTCAAAATTAAAAGATTCGTTTCAAATTCTAAGATTCGTAATATTAGCCAGATCGTTCAAGGAATATCCATTTTGGTGAAAATCGTGTTTACTTTAGGCTCTAGAATTACTCACACGAAGACGGATTCACAAAGAGGTTTTTGGAAAATCACTTTTTCGGGTTCAAAAAACAAGCGTTTTGACAGCCTTGTGTATAGGAAATAAAAGAACAATACCAACAATCCACTTTTTTCGAACTAGCTACTTACAAAACGTGTTTTCTGTGAAAATTTCGACACTTCCTCCTACAGCATTACGTAACTCTCTTTACACGTGGAGGTAAAAATGTTCCAGCGTTACTGGGATTTGAACTCAGATCCCTGTAGTCCGTAGGTCTGGCTCGACCGCACTGTGCTATCACAGATATTTCTCAGCACGCTGTCCAAGCACACTTATTACGAAAAGAATAGTTACGTGATATTCATTGCACTTAGATTTTTATTAGAGGAATGTTCTACATGTTTAAAAGGTATCAAATTCGCAATAAGAATTTAAACGATTACAACCCACGCAACTACATAGCTCATTTTACTTAGAAATATTTTCAACCAGAAGCCGTGGTTTTTAGAACCCTCTGTGGAAGTCGTTGCCGGTCTTATCTTTCGGCGACTGTGGCCAAGGTTGAATTACGTCACAGATGAAAGTTGCGATAACGCTAGAGCTCAACACGGGCGCTTGCAGACGTTCTGAAGCCAGAATCGCAATAGGGGCATATTTATCCGTGATTCTTAAAGACATTAACACACTAAAATAAGTAGTGGCGCCTCAAAACACATGCTTTATGTGATATTTATAATGGATACGAATGATTATAACTATACAATTCACCGCAAAATTGTTTCTACGCGCAAAAATTATTCGCCGTGGATGAGATTCGATCT